>JAMPIV010008825.1:0-112500 GCA_024509875.1 Oreohelix idahoensis
TTTGTCACTTGTGGAAATATTAATACTAGGCACAGTTTTCTTTAATATCACTTTCTAGTCTTTTAAGTTCTTTTAAGTTGAGCTGCCAGGTGCCGAACAAGAACTTATCTTGGCAGGAGAATACAGGTAGAACGTTTCCTCTGCTCGCTTGACAATCTTTTCCATTTTTTTTGATAGGCAATGGCCGCTAGCATGCGCTCGAAGTATACAGATAGAGTCCTGAATCGAGCAGTTCTCAGGCGTTTGGTACTACATTAACGTCAGTACCCAGGACCCTGAAATGTGAAGGTTATGCATCCTTCTTTATACCTAGTATACTATACTATTCCACATTTAAGTACAGGTACATTACAAACAAACGAAAAGGGTCATAGCTTTATACCAACCTATGCCACCATTATCTTTTGATGTGACAATGTACACCAGTATTCTTCTCCCCTAATAGTTACAACGCCACTGCAATTCCAGCTGTCATCTTTTCCATATAATAGGATAGGTGTTATGCTCCTTAATGACAATCATACATATTTTCTTGTAGTTTTACACCTCTCTGACAGTCTATCACATGGTGGATCAATCTCTAGGCTTTGCCTAATGGTTGCTATAGACCCACTCACTTACAGACATATATTATTATTTCACATTCAATTTTTATTTTAGATACATGTTAATAAAGTCAGTCTTACCACATTTATTCAATGAAATACACAGTGAACGATGACTGGCACACTTTCGATCTGCCGTTCTGTCCAGGCTTTTGAGAAATATGGTTTTCACAGCACAAGCCTGATCTCATCGCTACTAGTCAAAATTTTGTTAGAAAATGGCGTCCCCAACTAATGCTTTTTCCCCAATATCAACTACTCTGGCCAATGATTATCCTTATTTCACTTGTAAACAAAATCTTTTCAAAAATACAATTCAACTTCTTACACGTTACTCGGGTGATATATGTTTAGTAAGAGGTCGGCCAATAATATTTCGTCTCCTTTCAAATTCCACCCAATCCCCTTCCTCGTAGCCTAGCTTTCACCTAATTTTTTCCCCAAAAAAATATGCGATCCAATCTAAGCAGATATGACTTGACCTGACAGTATCTCTGATCTCTATGTATTGTTTTATCAATATTTGATTATTTAATGGACTATTTAGATAACTAACAACATATTCTTGGTCAGCATGTCTTCAGGTACACGAATATACGATTTTTATGGGGCTATGTGGCTTGGTTCAAAATTCTATCTTTTTTTTTTTTCTATGTTAGTGGTTTATTTTTAAACTACCTACGAGAGCTTATGTCATTCGCAATAAGAGCTAAGCGTGTTTCCATGACCGTAGTGTCCACATTTCTAACTTTTTCATCGTATTGGGGAAACCCGCCTAGGGCAAAGCGTGCAAGTCGGTTGTAGATTTAGAACCAATTTGAGACGTGATTTGCGTGTGTTATCTAGCCTTGCCCCTCCTTTCCCCAAATACAGTTAGGCAAATATTTCTTAGAACTAGGAAAAGTGGTTCGTTTATGTCAAGGACGAATTTGAAAAATAGGGTACCGTTTTGTTCGGCTTATGCGTTTGCAAATAATAAGCTGAAGGCGTAGGCGACAACTTACGATTCTCGCCGAAACTTTTTAATACTATCTTATCTTTTACTTTATGCACTATACTGTTATAATCTAATTTAGATATTGTATTTAGAAGCTCACCACACTCCCTCACTGTGTCCTTGGCTTCTCTTGCCAAGCCCTTGAAGTTATTGATGGCTGTTTGCTTGTTCTCCTTAAAATCTTCCCCCTTTTCATCACTCGGTGTCTTTCTCTTTCGTGTTATCCGTCATGACTGTGTCGCTCTTTCCTTTTCCAGCCATGCTGTCTCCACTGTCTCATTCCACTAGAGTGGTTGTGTAAAAGGTGTGCAAGTTGTCTTTTGTTTCGCAATTTGACGCAATATGTGCACAGGACTATTATTGCCATGTAGGTCTGTATGATAATGGAAAGTCTGTTTCGGTTTCCTGTGTCATATGGTCTTTCTATTTGCAATGAGTACTACACAGGGTAGGTGATCTCTGTCTTGAGCTTGTAATACATCCTAACGTGCAAAGGTGGCAGCAGCACTAGAAATCAATGTCAGATCTATGACACCAACAGTATTCCCTGGTCTAGATGCCAGTCTTGTTGGGCGTCCATAATTTAAAATGGATAGGTTTGAGCTGTGTAAAGCCTGGCTCAAAGCAACATCTTGTCTATTTTCCGTGGAGTTCCCCCACTCATATATAGATTTATCATTAAAATCACAGCCAATTAAGCACATCTTGTTATGTTCATCGGGCAATTTTGTCAGGAACTCCCATGTACCCTCTTCCTGAAGGCGATCCACGTGAGCATATAAAATGAAGACTTGCCATTCTTGACATCTTATATGCAGTACAATCCCCTGCACTTCTGCATCCTCATTAGAATGGAAACTTGTATCTAGCCATGCATGAGGGTGTTCATTTTTCGCAAACATCGCTTGCCCTCGTTTGACAGGCCCACGCGGATTTGTGTAACATCTGTAACCTGGGCAATTGACAACAGTATTCGCTATTAAACTGGTCCTCTGGATCATTAATATATCAAAATCATTGATGATTATTTGAATAATGGCTGCCCGTTGTTATGCACCGACAGTTCCAGTACCCTATAAGTATGTATGTCATAGAGAGTCTGTCCGCTTTCTTTCTCGTTTGTCTCTCACTTACCAGCTCTTCTCTCTGTCTCTCTCTCTCTCTCTCTCTCTCTCTCTCTCTCTCTCTCTCTCTCTCTCTCTCTTTCTCTCCTGTTGTCTTCCCTATCTCTCCTTCTACATCCGCGTATCTTCGTTACATTTGCCGAAGGCATCGACGACAGAGCACGATACCCATAGCTCCAGCGATAATTCTGGTTTGTTGCATAATCCATATTATATTTGCAAGGCATGGTGGAAATATCCGGTCACCCTGGTAGAGCAACCATGCCAGGGAAGAGGTACGGGATGTTCCTTAGGAAGTCCCTCTGCCTGGTGCCGCCCCGCTCGCACCCCAGACAGCCAATGTTCAAGTCTACTTTCCCAGTAGCCAACCAGTCTCTCGGCACTTAGACTTGGGGTCATTAACTAATGACTATGATTGACGATGAACTGACTCGAGTTTTACCATGCTTATTTCAACTCTAGATCAGCACTGCATAAAAATTGAATATGAAGACATTTGTTGAGACGCCATTATTGTTAAAAAGGGTGACAACAGGCAATGCGGAAATCATGGAGGCATATCCCTGCTTACTGTCCGTGGTAAAATTTACTCTAGAATACTGGAGCAGAGACTCAGACACCTGGCTGAGCCACAAATGGATGAGGTCCAGTGTGGCTTCCAAACACACGGAAGTACTCAGGACCTTATCTTCACACTCAGGCAGCTAAGTGAAAAGGCCCTTGAGTATAAAGGTAAGATGCATCTTTGTTTCTTGAATCTGAGGAAGGCGTTTAACAAGGTCCCCTGGAGCAAACTTTGGGACTGCTTGGCAAGGAAGAACATTCCCGTACCCCTGATCCATGCTATACAGAGCTTCTACAAGCCTTGTAGAAATTATGGGAGGACAGCAAACCATAAGTTCAGGACCACCACTGGTGTAAGACAGGGGGATATTCTGTCATCTTATCTTTTCATACGCTTCACGGACGATGTCATCAAGACATGTAAAGAAAGGACCAAAGGTATTCAGTGGGGTACTGGAAGAAGAGACAGGTATGTATTTAAGAGCTGACATTTGCCGACGATGTTGCCCTGATAGCTAAATCAGAGACACATCTTCAATCCAACCTGCAAGTCTGGAAAGAAGAACTGGAGAAGTGAGGGATATCAGCAGCTCCAAAACAAAATCTATAGTGATCTCTATAGATGGAAAAAGGCATAATATTATTCTGGGAGAATAGATCCTGCAGTGGGTCAACCACTTTAAATACCTTGGAGCTATCATAGACTGGAAGGGAGGCATCAAAGACGAGTTGGCTACCCGAAAAGCGGCAGCTAGGAGATCTTTTCAGGCAATAAATCAAGATTTCCTCAGCAAAAGAGAGATTAGCAAGAGGACGAAGATGGCTGTATACCGCTCCACCGATGTCCCAGTCTTGACATATAGATGCAAGTCATGAACAATGACTACAACCAACAAAAGCCAGCTCCAAACCTCACAAATGAGGTATCAGAGGAACATGGTTGAAGTAACAAGAAGAGACATGGTCACGAATCACGAACCAGACGATATGGCACGGCCTCAAAACCCAGCCCCTGCTAACCCAAGTTGAAAAGTCACAATTATAATGGTTTGGCCTTGTATGCTTAATTGAAGAAGATCGGATACCATGACAAATAAGGGAAACCAAGAGTCAGGGATCCAGACATCCAGGACGACCCAGAGTTCGCTGGAAGGACAACATTAGATAATCCCTGAAGGACCAAGGACTAGATTGGAACCAGGACAGGCGTAAGACCGCCGATATAACCTTATATATATATATATATATATATATATATATATATATATATATATATATATATATATATATATATATATATATATATATATATAAGGCCCTCTCTCTAGCACACCTCTACACTCCAAGGTAGAAGAGAAACGACTAAGTAAGTAGTAAGTAAGTAAGGCAGATTTTTTCCTTGAGCTTTGTGTCCTCATGTGGCCAGGAACGTTCATTTCAACCAAGAGTGGAGTACGTTGGTTATGTCAGAGCGCAATCGCCATAGAAAAATAAGGAAACTCTTTCAACGCTAGAACAGTGTTGGTAACTAATAAGTCCTGACAGCAACTGTCTATCAGCTAGCATGGCGAAGCCAATAAAAGAGTTCGAAATATAGAAAAGCATTTACTGCCTCCCCCGTGTAGTTGCCCGGAGGTCTTAGACGAGACAAAGAATCAAGAGGACTGCTTCACCCTCATGCATGTCATACAAAGCGACTAGTATGAGGCTGTGTGTGTTTCTGGCAACCTCGTGATGTCAAACAAATAGCTACAGAAACAACACCTGTAACAGCATGTGCATGCTTTGTGCAGGCTTATTGCAAGAGACTATCTGCAATGGTCCATAGAGGCAAAAATGACAATGATGCTGATGTCCCGTTTTGTGCAACAGAATGCTTAACTAATAATAACAAAACAACACGCGAAACAAGATCTACCACAGAACTATGAGAAAACAATAATAGGTAGAAGGTGAACGACTAAGTAAGTAAGAAATAAAGAAAACAATCAGACAGAATTCACAGATAGTTTGAAATCGCAGTCTGTTAATTGTATTTACTTATTTAACGTTCTCACACACGAAGGCTCAGTCAAAGATTGTACTATAGGACAAAATGATAGAGGTAAGGGGTAAATGAATGCAGACAAAGATATTACTTTAGGAGAAAATGGTAGAGGTAGGGAGTAGATGAACGTAGACGAAGATATTACTTTAGGAGAAAATTGTCGAGGTAAGGAGCATGTGAACGAAAAGATGTTACTTTAGAAGAAGACGGTACAGGTAGGAAGTAGATAAACGCAAAGGTATTACTTTAGGAGAAAATAATAGAGATAAGAAGTAGATAAACGCAACGGTATTACTTTAGGAGAAAATAGTAGAGGTAAGAAGTAGATAAACGCAAAGTTATTACTTTAGGAGAAAATGATAGAGGTAAGAAGTAGATAAACGCATAGGTATTACTTTAGGAGATAATTGTCGAGGTAAGGAGCATGTGAACGAAAAGATGTTACTTTAGAAGAAGACGGTACAGGTAGGAAGTAGATAAACGCAAAGGTATTACTTTAGGAGAAAATAATAGAGATAAGAAGTAGATAAACGCAACGGTATTACTTTAGGAGAAAATAGTAGAGGTAAGAAGTAGATAAACGCAAAGGTATTACTTTAGGAGAAAATAGTAGAGGTAAGAAGTAAATAAACGCAAAGGTGTTACTTTAGGAGAAAATAGTAGAGGTAAAAAGTAGATAAACGCAAAGGTATTACTTTAGGAGAAAATGATAGATGTAAGAAGTAGATAAACGCATAGGTATTGCTTTAGGAGAAAATGGTAGAGGTAAGAAGTAGATAAACGCAAAGGTATTACTTTACGAGAAAATGGTAGAGGTAAGGGGTAGATAAACGCAGGCGAAGATATTATTTTAGGAGAAAATATTAGAGGTAAGGGGTAGATAAACAAAGTGAAAGATATTACTATAGGAGAAAATGGTGGAATTCAGAGGTAGATAAACGAGGCAAATATAACGGATTGACAAGAAATCAGTCAAGGTCAGAACTAAATTGTGTGGTCAAAGGAGTGTGGAATGGGCATGATATGAGGTGATTCTTCTCCATTAACTTGCTGCCGTTAAACATGGTGGGGACGTTCTGTGTCTTCCCCTGCTTTACAAATCGATATTTCATCGTAAATGATAGGCTGTTGCAGGTTGATGTGGTCCATTCAGGACAAGATGGCGTGGAGCCCATTATATTCGCGGCGTCTGCATAATAATATTTTCCAGCCGTGGTCCGACTTGAATATTTTATCCTTTTGTGTGTATGTATGTATATTATATTATGTCGTTATCTCATATAATATGGAAGTGATGACAAGAACCACACCATTGCATGGAGAAACACGAGGTGAGAAGAAGACACTAACGACTAAGGAAACCAGTTGATAGTATTACAAGGAAGTCCTTGTTCTGGAATCCACAGGTTAAGAGAGGTATAAGAAGACCAAGGAACACATGAAGAGGAGAACTGGAGACATACATACATGAAAGTTAGTTGCTTATCCGTTACAGGACGTGGCAATCAACCCCAGCTTTTATTGGCAGTTTGTGATTTTTCTAGGCAATTTTTTTCATTCAGTAGTTTGTCATTGCTTTCTGAACGGTACGGCGCTTATACCATTGTTAAAAATCCACACAAAGCGATCTGCTACCAAACCGCCTGCAGCAGGTTTCGAACCTGGTATATCTGGATTATGAAACTGCGTTCATATTCATTAGGCCACAGACGCCGACTACATACATGAAGGGCGTGAAAAAAGATATGGTAAACCTTGAGCTGATGGCACGGGACAAGAAGATATGGTATACATTTGTTAAAGGTTTATTCTTTTCTTCTCGGGGGGAGTTGAAAAGTGGTGCTGACGTCATATAGTTTATCTGGCAAGGTGTAAATACGTCATAAATATATAAATTTTAAAAAATAAAATTGTATGAAATCAGTTTTACAAGTTAACGGTACACAGGAAACACGGGGCATTTCGGGTTTTTCCCTTCGTCAGCCACAGTTACAAACAGGTGACGAGGACAAGAATTACATATAGGTACTACAAAAACATACGATGATACACCAAATGAGTGATACAAGCAGATGGAAAAAGTAAACAACAGCGACGATGAGCGAAAAAAGAACAATACTAATGCAATAAAATCGTAAAGCCTGAAAGAAATATCTAAACAAGAAAGTAAAAATAATCAACGAAACGTAAAAAAATAATGAACAAAACTATTAACACAAGAACAAAGTCACTTAGCTATATTCTTAGAATAATACACTAGGATGGCTTGTCCAAGTCAGTGACCTCAATAAGGCGGGGAAACATAACGTGAAATAATAAACATGGCAATCATTATCAACACATTTTATTTTCACAGCCTGTTGGTGCAAGCAACCACCACTACGGTTGGCCCCTTGCGGGAAGCTTGCATCAAAACGTGCATTTGCTCTTGCCGGAGTGGTCTCTGAGAACTTGTTTTACGGGATGAGTTTGTCAGTGTCACGCATAACCTCATATTAGTTGCATTTTAAGACATGCTAGAGTGAGCAGGAAGATTATTCTTTCTGTTTCCCCCCCCCCCCTTTTTCCCCCGGGAACTTTACACTTGATGGCGATACACGATTTAAAATATCATATTATAACTGGTATTCCCATAGTAGCCGATGCCGTAAAGGGAGAGAAGTGTTAGAAACGTCGCTATACGATGCCCAGCTTCAAAATGTTTGGAGATCAGTTTCCTACCTCACTGCCTTTGCGTTCCTTAACTCAAGAGCATAATTAATCTCCCCATTTACAGATGGTTAGACTAGAGTGTGACGCCCCTGTCCTTTGCACCCGGGTACGTCTTGCCGCGAGAGACCAGCGTTCTAACCACTCTGCCAATCGAATATCAATTACAATCTCGCAAACAAAATCTCCATCTGTGTAGTGTGTGTCTGTGGGGGTGTGTGTTAATATGTGTGCAAGTGTATGTTAGTATGTGTGCATGTGTGTTCGTGTGTGTTTTTTACAGTTTTGTAACTGTGACCTTTAGGATTTAGTCTGACGTTGCCGAAAGACCATCCATCAAGATTACTCACTGAGCTCTTATTTCTATATACAAAAAAACTTAGTCCTAGCATTAACAAGTCTGGTGTTATTGTCCTGGGAATATTGGCTAAGAAGATGGGAAATATTAAGTCAATGATTGTGAAATCTTAAAAGAGTAGATTAAAAAAAAGGAAACCTTTCAGGAAAATAAGATTGAAGATAAACTTTAAAAAACATGAGAAAGAATGTAAACACAAGAATGTGAGCATAGAAGAAAGCATAAAAACTTGTTTCTATATTTCATAAAGCGAGAAGGAAGATATATTGTTTTAAAATACACCCGCCTAACAAAAACAATAAACCACATAATGATTGAAAAGTTATTACTTACTTACTTACTTAGTCATCCCTCTTCTGAGGTGTGCAAGTTTGGAGGAGGGAGCACCATACTGTCCTACCGGCTGTCTTCCTCCTGGCCTGGTTCCAATCTAGTCCACATTCCTTCAGAGATTGTCTAATATTGTCTTCCCAGCGGACTCTGGGTCGTCCTGGAGGTCTGGATCCCTGGCTTTTTAGTTTCCCATACTTGTCGTGGTAGCCGAACATTTGCATCCTTGAAATTTTAAAGTAAACATGCGCAAAAAAAACAAAACATTATTGCTAGTTTAAAATATTTATCTATTGATTTTAGATGTAACGTATGTCAAAACAAGAAGTATTATCTGTAATTTGACTAAAAGGTATTTTTTTTTTTTGGTTCTTTTTTCCAGAAATAAAATAAAAATTAAATTAAATCTAAAAATGCTCATTAAAGTAACGTTACAATAAAAAAACAAGTAGTCACATAGCAGATACTGCCGTAGAGAAGTGAAATGTTAGAGACTTCCATTTAATAAGACCAGCATCGAGAGGTGGGGGTGACCAGTTCCCTTCTTCGCTGCTTTTTCCTTCCCTAACTCAAATGCAAAGTCGGGTACCCATTTACAGCTGGGTAGACTGAAGCGTGTCGATACCTTGAATCGAACCCGACACCTTTGCCCGCGAGACACGAGCGCTCTAACCACTCGTGTCATTCGAAAGCTAACGTTACAATAGTGTCGCATAGAGATTTATGATCAATAAATTTTCTATATTCTTTTCTTTTCTACCCGTGTCCTCTACTTTATTATCCCTTTTTTATCCTTTTCATGGTTTTCGCATTCGTTCGTTTGCGACAAAATTTAACTTTCCCATTCTGACTTTGCCGTTTTTTTCTCATACTAGTAACACATTTTATTGCGTAATATGTCAGTCCCTGGATGTGAACGAAATAGTGTGAGAATTCGTCTAGTCAGACATAGAGAGCAGACATTTGCCTACATTTTCATCTGACACGAGTTTTTCTTCGGCTAGATTCTCGGCGTGAGGTGTGGAAGGCGCCAATCTGCCTAGCTCAGAAATGAGACATATCGCAGTAGGTGTGAAGACGCACTTTTGGCAGTTATGGCCAGCGTCTAAGTTAAAGTGAAATGTTAAGAGACAGAGGGGGAGAGAGAGAGACCGGCGCTATTTCGGATTTTCGTAATAGCGTGGGATCCTTTGTCTGTTTCATATATCTACCCCGCAGTTTGGACTTGATTTCATTCAGTCATTCTCCAGTTGCAGTAGACAGATCGCTAGGGCTAGGAAATCTCTTGTGTCTTTGGAAGTCCTAGTTTCTCGACATTTTTGCCGAGTTCTGGAATACCCTTATATTGAATTATTCTAGTTCATGGTGTTAGTCTGTAGTTCTGCTTGGAGGTAAATATAATATATTTATATATATCTAGTAGTATGGAGTGATTCAGTGATAACCGCTTATTTCATTTTACTAGTTAGATTTCTGTGCAGAAGTAATTAATTTATAAGTCTGTTATATTCTCTAGTTGACGTGTTTCAGTGGATAGCAAAATAAATTATAATTTCTAGCTTAAATTCATGCAGCTATAAATAAATTTAATTAAATTGCTAGTAATTAGTCGAGAATATTTTTAACTAACTTATAACTGCACTGATTCATCATTGAGTATTGACGAAATACGTATGTATTTCTAATTCATGATGATTGATTTTATGAAATATAACTTATTTCACGGGAGATTTAAACGATAAGACAAGCTCTACGCTTGCAGTTTATAATGTAAGTTAAAACCGAGGAATAGTATGTATAAGTATTTAATATGTTGTTTTCTCTTTATTCAGTGAAACTGGGGTAGCCCAACTTTACCAACGGTTTTAGTACTGAGAAATATCTGTGAAGAACAAAAACATTTTTTTTCTTAAAGACTTGGGTGTATAAAGTAAAACCTGTCTGGCATTGAATTGGCATCCAGAACGGCAGAGTACCCATTACATGAACTTTAAGATTAAATGAAGTAACGGGCCCATCGAGCCTGATTTAATTCTTCCTGAGAAAAACCTCAAGTACATTTTAGCCCTTGTGGCAAGTAAAATATTACTATCAGTAACATTCCGACGGAGTTCTGACTAGTTGTCGTGTGACCAAATAAAGTCCTATACTGTGAGAAGGCACAGACCTGACATTCCTTGTTACTAGAAATCTACGCTATTGACACTTTGCTCGCTGTTAACGTTCGTGCCTGGACACTTTTAATGTGACAGAACCAGATATCCTAAAATAAGAATAACCAAGGAAACGTTCCCTGGAGTAGTGGATTCAACCTATCTTTGCGGGACTGGGGTTCCCTTGGCCAAGACTACCACTGGAGATTCTGTATGTGCATGTCCTAAAAATTGTTTTTCCAGAAGTTGCTACCAAAGCTGTAAGTACGAATGCAAGCTAGTGATCACGGCTGACTGAATAGAGTGAATGCAGGACTAAGTGATTCCTTTATTGTTGTATTTTTGGCACCCATTTTGCTGTCTTAAATTTCTTTATGAAAGTTTTTTTGTTGCTAACAATATTTTCCTTATGATAGATCAGAGTATCAAAGTCTGTTCATACCTTTAAAGGGAAATCTTAGACTATAGCATATGTATTCGTGACTCTTTGGGGCTATCACTTTTCTTCTAACAGGACTGTGGGCTATACATTGAGGGGAAAAGATCATACCTCTGGGTCTATCATTCTTGTAGCAATTCATTGATTTTATGACTATTTGTATATGCGTGATGTAATTTCTATGTGTTGTGATGGAATTTTCTGATGATAATTAAAATTCACTTAAACTTTATCAGCGTGTCGGTCAGCTCGTTCCAAATTATCTATATTCATTGTCATAGTTTCACGTCTGTGTGTCTATTGTAGTCACTTAGGTGTGTGTGTATGTGAGGGATATATATATTACTATATATATTATACTAGACGGTCTGACATCTTAATCTGTTGTAGATGATAGGCTGGCTGAGAGAAATCATCTCGAGGGTCAGAGACCGACTCTAATATATTTCCTCCATCTCCCTCGTGAAATCTATTTCTATTATCATCTCTCACAGAACTATCACCTATTCTATATCTATTCAGAAGGGACCAACCCAAATCTTAATTCCCCTATCAAAAAAATCTCCGACAAATAGACAACACAAATTGTTGCCCGCTATGAAGCTATGCGTTGAACATGTCGGATCTCACGATGTGCTATTTTGTCCATGTGAAATAGCATTTCATGTCATTAAAAAATGACATTCAGCTCTATTTATCTTCACGTAGATGTCAGAACTTAAACAGCGAAAATCCCAGAAATGGATGGGTTTCGGCAGGCCCACGGGCCATAATGGGTCACTCGTATGACGTATTTTTTTTTTTTTTTTTTTTTTGCAAAATTGTGTACGCTGATATAAGCAGCAAACAAATATGCATTATTTCCAGTTGAAACGTTCGCTATGACCCAGTGATCTTAAATCACGTGCATATACCAATGAAAATAACGTGCTTTTTGATCCAAATGTTACTTTATAATTAATATTGCTTTACAAGCAAGTAACCCGTCAAAACATTTTTTTTAACGGGGGGCGGGGGGTTTAGGTTGCTTTTTTCTGCCGCATGTCCTGATGATATTGTTATTTCTCCAGCAGTAATGTCTTTCTATTTCACGCTCTATTTCACCTTCATTGGATTTCTGTAGTCAAGCATATCTGGATGCATTGGCTATGAAGCCACGTAGCAACCCTTCAATGACATGGGGAGAAGCGAAAGCATATCAGTTGCACGAAATTTCGTTAATTAATTAACAGCGCTTTTATCACTACATTTTTTTTCTTTTTTGTAAATGGACGGATATCTTTTACAATCTTGTCTTGGTACGTTTAAAACAAAACTTGTCTTTCTTTCTCTATTTTGTTTCTTTCATTGATTAATTTTGTATGCCTACAATTTACTCAATTTCGTTAATTATTTACTGAACACAGGACTCAGGTCAGAAGTCAATTCCTATTTGTAATTTATTATTTCTACATTCCTATCCAATAAAATGAGATGAAACAGACAATACAATAAGAACAATGACCTGTCATTTTACTATATAAAAAAGGCAATTTTACATATTGCTATGTGTCGTAAATTTAGATAGCTGTGAAAGATATTTATGGTCCCGCCTGACTAGAGTGGATGGTGATAAGTACGTGAGAAATAAAAGTATGATAAATAGATTTCACGAGTGAATAGTTTAAGGAGAAGATCTGTCTCTGGAATGATAAGTTTCTCTAGTCCAGCCTATCTATACGACTATCTTTTAGTACAAGACAATCTTGCCCCTCCCTGTACCTAGAAATATAAGTTTAACTACACACACACATACACAACTATGTGACAACAAGACATACAGACGTGAAAACTATGGTTAATTGGGTTCAAAGTTAAGTTTTCTTTGTTGTTTATTACCATTAAACTTGACAACATCGAATATCTAAAGAAAGATATAATAAAATCAGAATTACATACTGTTAATTACTATTATTACTCAACTGTTAAATCTTATTGATGTGTATTGTCTAAACAGTACATACACGTAAGAGTCATTGATCGTTGAAAGCCTGGTGACGTTTTCTTAAACACTTTAATTACGCCACGACACGACCACAATGACATCGACGAAATACAGTTACATTGAATCAAATAGCATCAGATAAGATCTATCAATATTCACCCTGCATATCAACTACAAGCCTATACAACTCCCGGCCTCGACCTATCTCCAATAACTCTAATATATGTTCATGGGTCCCTCAAGCAATAATATATGTAATCATCAGCGCTCTCTCTTCCTGTAGCCTGCAAACATCGCAGTGCTATTAATATATGTTCCTGGATCCCTCCAGTAATAATATGAAATCATCAGCGCTCTCTCTCTTCCTGTAGCCTGCAAACATCGCAGTGCTAATAATATATGTTCCTGGATCCTTCCAGTAATAATATATGTATGGCCTCAAAGAGCAACTACTGGCATAGCAGTGCAAATAATATATGTCCATGGATCCTTCAAGTAATAATACATGTATGGCCTCAAAGAGCAACTACTGGCATAGCAGTGCAAATAATATATGTCCATGGATCCTTCAAGTAATAATACATGTATGACTGGCCTGTACACACCAAGGCCTATAGAACACCTCTTTAAATAAAGTACATCTTATCTGCAGATAATCACTTATAACTCTAATGGATAATCACACGTAAATCCATCAGCAATAACACCTGTACCAAAATATCACAGGTACACCTCGAAAAACATAGCTACAACACTTTCCCCGTTCACTTGCTGGGGAACAAACTGTCACCAAATATTCTTTTCCCAGCACACCCCAGCCAATCACCCATGCGTGGGGCTAACCGCCTGAGAACTCTCGCTCACAGCTCAAACTTAGCTTAGAAGCATTCATCTCACGCGGTAACTCAGCCGCAGTGAGAAACGTTCTGAATCTTGAGGATTCGAATTTTTTTTTTTTCCGTACGCCCACTAATACTCGAGGCAAAATCTCAGGTTATTATTAATGTCTAACCTGACATTGATTTTACGTGAGTTTCCCTTTTTTCTTGTACAGAGACAGGTGTCCCTCACCATTCAGGCAAATACTCGCCGATTTCGGAGGTACCCATTAGAGCTGGGTCGGCTCAGGAGCCGCCAATCCCTGGTCGACGACACTCCTTCAAATGTTCTCACCGAATTCGAATATAATATGATCGTATATTTTTAAATAAATTAACCAGCAGACAAAACCGCTGTCCAAGCGAGATAACCAAAATCCGGCTTGCATGTCCTAGACTTCTAACGATTAATTCCCTTAGACTAGAAGTAAGATAAGACAGCCTGCAACAGCTTACACCACCCCCCGGGGAAAAAAATGATAACATCATTTTTTTTTAAAATTACATCACAAAATTAAGGGGTCGATGAAACTCTACTATCCAGTTACAAAAACAACATGCGTTAAGTTACAAAAAATATCCCGGCAAAAAATATAAGCATCAAATGTACAGTAACAAATGAGACATAGACAATAGTCTCAGAAAACGAAATCGGAATAGGCGAAACATCACCAATACAACATGGTACAAGTAATAAAGTTAAACAATACCTGGCATATAAAATAAATACAATTATCAGAAATAGCTACATCATATTCAGTCATATAATCTACCCAACCATACAACAGATGGAAGTATAAGTAGTGTAAGAAGAAAAAGTACGCAAATAGAATCAAGAGACACACAGGCAAAACCTGGAAGCATAAACCAAATGAACTGCTAGTGAGAAATCAATAGCAGAAATGGAACGCAATGAAGAACAATCTGTAAAGAAAGAATAAAAGCAAAGATATTTATGTAGAAGAAGATGGCAATAATACATCCCAATTACCAAACCACATATTATACAAATACATACAATCATATCTAGAAAGTATAGAACACAAAAGCAATGTATGTGTGTATAACAAAACACAAAAAAACAAGCTATAACTAAGTAAAGCATAGTAAATAAGTAAACCTAGTTATCAGACTTATTCGAAAGTAATAATGAATTATCATAGACAACATACACATAAAATCAATAGTAACACTATTGATCAATACATTGGGATCACTTATATTATTTTTTATTATTATTATTCCTTTGACCGCCGACTGACTAAGCAGTCTTTGGCCATAACACCTTGCGGCGTCATTAGGGCAACAAGAAATCGTCCGTTGTTCCGTCACACCTAACGGCGTATATTGGTACAACAGACTTTTAATTGTTGTTTCTGTGATCAATGTGACAAGCAAGCGGTAGATCAATCCGCTGTGCCCCGAACTTGCCCTCATGTGTACTCTACTCCTGTCGCTATAAAACCATTTCGCCATGCCTCCCAGACGCCCGTCCAGCCAAAATCCCTTCGGGACCGAAGGTCCTCGTAAAAGGGCAGTCTGGCACAGGCATAGTTCCCACCCACTGCCTCTACTGCGCTGGGAGGACCCGGCAACCGGGACCACACACAGCCTTGAGAGGACAAAGATCGCCTTAAAGGTATTGGGATCACTAGTATCAATACATTCCAACCGGCGCACCATGAGGTGCTAAGTAAAGAAAAAATACATCATAATATCAGAAGAAACATCTTTCAAATGTACCAGCACCACTACACATTATTACACCCCTAGCGCACAGTGGAGCGTTGGGCACAGAAAAAGTATTACAATGTCAGAGAAATATTTTGTATAAAAAATACAATACAAAAGTTTCGTAACCCTAAGTTACATAAAAATAGTATATTTATTTCTAAGTAATTTAAACCTATAATTAATATATCAAAAATGACATCGATGTTAACAAAATGTATGACTTCTAACAAAAATCATATCTTTAAGTAGACGCACGCTAAGCGCATACTAATTTAACACAATTCGACACATAAAAAATCCATGGGAAAAAAAACCAAATGTTAAATATAATACAACTGCCGCGGTGTAGAAAATTCAGTGCAGAAAAAATCTTTAAACTTGAAATGGCGAGATCGATAATCTGCGATCTACATGCTGACTGGCTTCAGTTCATCAATCATACAGTCATAAGGCGGCATACATTCTTCTCATCTAATGTGATACCTGAGCACTGACTTTTATTTCACAGCAGACGCTGTGAATAAAAACAAATGAAAATGTATATTTTAATGAACGGTTAGATTCAACGAGGCAACACGGAAAATTAATGACACATTCACCATCACCCGTGGCTATGAAAACATCCAGCCCTTTTCATTGCTATCAAGAAACCTTCCTTCCTCACGTGGAGACGACACAGAAGGCTTAGGAAGAAGCCAATCGTAAGTCAAGGGCGTGCCGCTATAGGCTGAAACAAAGTTTTATAGTCAAAACAGCGGGAACAAGTAGTAGTATTACAAAAACTATTACCCGTATTATTACCTTTATTATTACTAACCTTACGCTTTTGTTCAGCAAAGTAAATCTGGTTATGGAATATATCATTTAGAGATCTGTCCCAATTATTATTTCTATTGAGAGCATCATTTGCTCTGTTGAAAATATCATACTGATTTGAATCGCAGTTAACGCAATTGTCATTATTATTCACTCTTTGTTTGGGACCGATGTTATATCTAGCATTCCAATTGGCATTTTTGTGTTTACCATGTCTCATTTGATCAAAATATCTGAAGGATGGATATTGTTGTCTTTTAGAACAATTATCATAACATTGACAACCGTTAGTGTAATTATCTCTGTCATATTTTCTAAAATCCTTAGAATTCGAATTTTGAGATTTGTTAGACTGTTTTAGATTCCTTGAAGAAGAAAAATTACAATTTGAAGGACTCCCTTGGCACTTTCTAAAATCTGAATTATCTCTCCTGTTAAAATTGTTTTTATTCTTCTCTGTTGCAGGATGCTTAATAACTTGATTAATAACAGGAATAATAGAATCCTTATGGTTACCAACATAATAGTTTTCCTTTTTGGAACAAGTACTACTCTTTTTGTCCTTTGTTATCAATTTATTATAATCTCTGAAAGTAGATATTCGTTTGATCTTTTGAACTTTGACTTGCAATTTATCAGAGTTTTTCTCGCTATCTACAGAACTGACAGTTATCGTAGAATTACCTCTGTTTGGCTGACGCCAAGAATAAGTATTGTCAGCTGCAGAGTCAATGGAACGTGGAAAATTATATTTACCACGCAAGGATTTACGTCCATCACGTTTGACGTTAGTGTTGGTATCGAGTGTATGTTGCTGACTCGTTTCCTTTATGATGTGTTGATAATCGTGTTTCTGTCTAACTTTGTCAACATTGACAGTAGACAGCATTTTTTGTTACCTAGAACAACATCTACCAAACCATCCACTCTTCTTCTCAATTCACTGATCTCAATATTTTTCAGAGAAATCTCTTCACCCAATTTGTTGTTTAAATTCTCAAGTGTCAATATTTTGTAACTTTCCTCCACCAGTAAATTCTCTATCTCAATCATTTTCTCCTTTTCAGCCATTAACTCTTCTAATGTCTCTTTTCCATCATTTTCCCTATCTGCCCTTAGTTGTCGTGTTTCAAACTCACTATCCTCATTATTCATTAGCTCCTCAACTTCATTCGGAAATACAGTATGCTTCCCTTCTTCAATACAAGAATTTATTCTACTCAATAAATCAAGAAGCGTCTCTGTATAAGACCTATCACGGTCATTGGTCTGAACTTCTAATTTTTCATGTATCTCTTTCTTTTCTTTCACTTCTTGTCTGAGATTACCAACTTCGTCATCTTTGTCCTTCATCTGAGTTTCCAACTCTTTGTTCTTGTTCAATGCTACAGTCAATGCTGTTTGTAAACTAACTAGCTCCAAGTTTGATTTGTGTAAATCACTTTTAAGTCTAGTCACTGTGTCATGTAGTTTACTCTCTTTAGCAATACTGTCCAAAATACTCTCTCTTTGTTGTAGGGCAATCCGCTTATTAACTTTCATTTGCTCCTCCCCTTCTAATTCCTTTTTCTGGTCAGCATGAATGTCCTTAAAAATTATCTTCTTTATATTTCTCACTATGTGATCGTGTTTAATATCAATATTCTGATTCAAAAACACCCGAAGATAATTCAGTAAATCCGCTAAATCCTCAGACATCACTAAATGAGGAACGGACTGAAAATTATTTTGAGCAAAAACTCTTAGAAAAAATGACGCTTTTGACAACAATTTCTCCATTACATGCTCTTCGAGTTCTGGGCCTTGTAATCCCTCATTATCCTTACCATCCTCAAATAGATATTGCAACATAGGCCACAGATTATCAGGATCCAACTCATCATCCATATCAGGATCCATAGTGATTCAATCACCAAGTCCACTATCTATTTTCACCACTTATAATTATTATCAGTTTATGTCCCTAGAATCTTTGCAGCTCACAAAGCCAAATATCTTCTCAAGTAATTGAAAATATTGGTTAATCACTGTACCATCGGTTCTTATACATAGAACCCTTATAAATTCATATGAATATGAACGATCTTCTTCTTCTTTTTTTTATCCTTAGCCGCCGACCGTCAAAGCAGTCAGTGGCCATCACGCCTAGTGGCGTCTTGTAGGGCAACAACAAATTGATTCCACTTTGCTCGGTCGGTGGCCATCCTTCGTACAGTGCCCCAACTCTGGTTCATTCTTTGCATCTCAGCCTCCACAGTCCTCCGCCAGGTTGTTTTTTGGTCGGCCTCTCTTTCATTTTCCTTCAGGGGTCCAAAGCATAGCTGTTCTTGTGATGGCATCGGGGTCTCTTCTGAGAACATGACCAACCCAGCTCCAGCGTCTGCCAGCTATGATGGTGTGCATGTCCTCTTGCTTGCTACGAGTAAGCAGATCTTGGTTAGTGATGGTATTCGGCCAAAAGATTCGGTGAATTTTTCTTAGGCATGTTGTGTGAAAAGAGGACAATTTCGACATTTCCTTCTCTGTAACTCTCCAGCATTCCGCACCATAGAGAAGCACAGAAAGCACACAGCTCTGATATAATCTTAATTTTTTGCTTGTGCTGTATTGGGAGGACTTCCAGATGTTGTTTAGGCTAAAGAAGGCTGTTCTTGCCTTATTCATTCTGATGTTGATGTCTTTGCCTGCCCCGCCGTCTGGTGTTACTATGCTTCCTAGGTATGTGAAGGTATCTGTCTGTACCAATTGCTGATTCCTTACTGATATGGGCTCAGGGTTGCTCACATTGAGCGTCATGACCTCAGACTTCTTTAAATTGATATTCAAGCCTACCTGCTGGCTAAACTTATTAAGTCTATCCGTTTTTTCCTGGATGTGTTGATGAGAATGTGCTAGTAGTGCAATGTCATCTGCATATTCCAGATCTTCCAATTTAGATAATGTTGTCCATCTTATTCCTCTTGGACTGCCCTCTGTTGTCTGGCGCATCACCCAGTCTATGACTGTTAAAAATAGAGTGGTTGATAAGGGGCATCCCTGTCGTACTCCTGTCTTCACCTCAAAGGTTAGGTTGCTCTGCCAAACACTACATGTAAAGTTGGCATAGAGGCTTTTTATGATTGACACTATGCAGCTTGGAATTCCATAAGCCCTCAGTATTTTCCATAAACTGTCCCTATGTATGCTGTCGAAAGCCTTTTCAAAATCAACAAAATTAATGTAAAGCTGTCTTTGCCATTCTGAGCACTTCTCTATAATGTTCCTGAGAGTGAATATATGATCTACACATCTCCTGTTCTTTCTAAATCCTGCTTGTTCTTTTCTCAGTTTGTGATCTACTGCCTTTGAAATTCTCTGTATAATTATCCTGCCTAGTATTTTGCTGGGAACTGAGAGAAGAGTGATTCCTCTCCAATTATTGCAGTCTGCAAGATCTCCCTTCTTGGACAATTTGACAATTATTCCTTTGTTCCACTCTGATGGTGTTGTCCCCGTTTTCCAGACTTGTGCAAATAGTAGTTCTAATAGTTCTGCTGCTAGCTCAGGGTCTGTCTTAAATAGCTCTGCATTTAAGTTATCATGGCCCGGAGCTTTGCCGTTCTTTAACCCTTTGATTGCTGTGATGATTTCTTCTTTGCGTGGAATGTCTGTATTCACATCTAGATCGTTTTCAGCTTCAGGAACATTCAATTGTGTCTCTGGTGGTTCCTTGTTCAGAGTTTCTCTGAAGTGCTCTGCCCATCTTGTTTCCTGTCCCTCTGCTGTCGTGATGAGATTGCCTTGCTTATCTCTTACTAATGTAATATTGTTTGCACCTCGTTTTCTGCTGATGAATTTAGTTATTTTGTATAATGTGCTTTGTTCATTTCTCAGTGCTGCCTCCTCTGCCTGTCTTGCAAGATCGTCTAGGAAATTCCTTTTGTTGGCTCGGGTTTGGCGTTTAACTTCCTTGTCCAGCTGACTGTACTGTTCGCTATATAGTTGCTTTAACCTGGAAGACTTCGCTTCTGTTTTCTTTCTTTTCATTTCCTTTCTCATCGTTATGGTGTTTCATGTTTCTGGTGTTATCCAGTCTTGCTTCTTCCTTTCCTGGAATCCCAAGCATGATTTGCTGCTTTCTTTGTATATTGTTGAAATGGTGTTGAAATTCTGGTCTATATCATCAGTCAATGTCTTTTCCTGACTTTTGGCAAATTGATATAGTTTCTTTATGTCGGCCGAAAAAGCTTTTCTGGTAAGGGAGTCCTTTAATTTGCTGATGTCAATATGAACGATAAATCTATATTAATATGAGGGAAGTCAAAATAGTAAGTCATATAGCCATTAAACACTTATGCATTACAGTCCTACAATAAGTCACAAGCAACTAACATATGATATAGACAGTAGGGATAACGATTACTAAGACAAGGTACTAGAGAACAAATGATAACGTTCGCAGAGGTCAACTGAACAATAAAGCTGATCTAAAGCAAAAAATTTTCAAAGCATGAAATGATAACTGCGAATACATATATAAATTATCTAGTAAATATAAAGCCTAATAAATCCATATAATAAATAAAGGAAGAAGAATGGTAAAGAACAGTGCTGTCACAATGACAGTACTCGAAATCCCCTTTGTTTTATGCTTCGTCTGCAAATTGTAACGTTTCCACGTTAAATATAGGCCTTCTGCAACATACACGCGTTTCCCAAACACACAATAAAATGTGCTGCCTTTCTAAGAAAAACCTTGAAATATGCAAGTTGACCTAAATTTTAAATTCCATTCATGTCTTTTTCTACACTGCGTTACCAAAACGAACGAACAGATGGACAAAAGGATAAAGAGAGAGGGAGGGCTGAAAATCAGGAACGCATGCAACACGCGTCGCGCGATACACAAATGCTACCATCACGCGTGTAAGACTACATGCACTAAATTTTTTTTCAGACGGACAGTGATTAAAATACACTACCCTTCCCAGACAGCACATCTTCGAAACAGGAGGTAGAAATTGCATATTTTGAACGCAGCCACGTAGCTCTTTTAAATTTGGATATTTGGGTTCCTTAGGGTTTGCTGACAAAGAATATGTAAAACGTTACGCAAATAGTCTAGGAATTAACAAGTTATAACCAAAATAAAATATTGGGGATGCCTGACAGCATGAAATCATTTCTGCTCATAAAATTTTTTTATAACATGTTTGAAAAAACCTTGCGTTACAGAAATAGCCTACCATGTAAACTCCAAATTGATTGGAGCGCAACAAATGAAAGACGAACCACGATTGGTCGGACTATAAATACTATCTTGGTTGTTAGGGAGACGTAGAAAGGTAACATTTTTTCAAACACTTGTCGAAACGTGGCCTCATTGGCTAGACTTGCTGATATACTCACTTAGGAGCGTTAGTTCGAGACCACTAGTGCAAATAATCTTGATAAAGCGACAGTGCGTTGAAGCCAGCTCACATTTTTGCTAAAATAAAAGCCTGGAACATAAGCAGATGGGAATTTGTGCCAGTAATTGTGCCAGAATTCATTGCTAATCAACGTATCTGTGTTTATTTCCATGAAATTGTGGTAAGCTTGAACCATTCAGTATCTTTTAATGAAAATTGAATGTAAATTGTTAATTTATGCCTGTATATATATGTGTAGTTCAGTGGCAAACAGGAGATAAAGCCTATAATGCTCCAGCCTGAACAGAGGGTGTCGGAGGGAAGTAAAACGGCATGGAATGGCCAAATAGTACACTGACACCTGGATGATTGATTAGACAGAAATAATGCTGGAAGTGCAGAGGCGTGGTAACCATTAAGGAGGTAAATACTGGTATAAAGTATTTCAGATGAAGCTGACAGTTGGCCTAACGCTCTGAACTCAATGTTTGTGTTGTATTGTGTTCAGTGTAGAACTAGAGTATCAATTAGTTATGAAGTAGAAGGTATATCCTTCTTGTTTTCAGGGACCGTGGTCTTGATGGTATTGAGCTGCACCTGGTCAGAGCTTTGCTGAATCCAGAGTCGGACAGCATACTCCTTGGTCCATTTAGCTATCAGTGAGGTGTCTCCAGAGCCCAGAGGAGAATTCGAGCAGAGGAGTCCTTTCCTGCCGCCATCACTCAAGATAAGCTGATTTGGCCAGCTGAGCTCAACATTATGTCCCCTCATCTTGAAATGACTTTATAAAAATAACATTCAGAGGGGGATTTAATTGTCTTAATATCAGGAACTGAGAACATCTCCAATACTAGTTTCCTTAAGACAAACTATTGAAGTCATGATGACAAATACCAACAGAGCTTGAACAAAACAAAACCAGTATTACCTCATTTTACTACTACACAACTGACACACATAGGATATTTTTAATAATATATGTCACTACAATATTCATATTAATCCATTCTGTACATAACTTGTAATGAAAATTGATTGTGATTCCTGGTTCCTTTGTAATTGAATCAGGACACATATTCATTCATATCAGCAATGAATACATATTGTTATTTGAAAAGTTATCAGTGACTCCTTAAGATATCCTTTAGAGTGTTATATGTATGTGAGTGTCCCAGTGTTGTCAAGTATAGTGGAATAAATTAAATTGTTTATCTGTCTGTTGTTGTTTTGACTTACACTTCATCCTACACATACCCTAGACACATAACGTAGTCATCACACTATTGCAGAATAATTCTGACTGAGATATATAGATATGTGGTAGCAAGTAAGGTTATCTATAATACACTACTCTTAATAGATATAGATACCTTCACAGCTGATCTCAGTCAGTACACTAAGTCCCCTATAAATATTTATAACATCCCACTTCACCACATATATTGGGGTCTCGCTCTTGGGATTTTGAATCTTTCCCTATTAAAAATATTGGGGGTAATTCACTTCAGGGAATATAAGAATTAAAAGGTATCCTTGGGTGGAATTAAATAAGGTTGAGCTCACGGTGCCTGTGTTGTCCATTAGATATACTTAGAGATTAAATTGTTGGTTAGACATTGTAGAAATTTACCTGATAGACAATGGCGGACCTGGCCAAGTTTCGATCTGCTGCTGTACAGACTGCAAAAGAGTTAGGATTAGATGGGCAAGTTATGGTTGCCTATGTTACTACGGAATGTGACAAATTTATTGAACGCGAAGAAAGAAGGTTTGAAGCCGAAAGAAAGTTAGAGGCTGACAGGGAAATTAAGAAGTTACAATTTGAAGCTGAGGCTGAGACTAAGAGGTTGCAAGCTGAGGCTGAGACTAAGAGGTTGCAGATTGAGGCTGACAAAGAGGCTAAAGCATTGAGGCTGAAGAAAGAGGTTGCAGATTGAGGCTGACAAAGAGGCTAAAGCATTGGAAGCCGAAGAAAGAAGACAGGCTGCAGAAGAAAGAAGACAAGCTGCAGAAAGGGAGGAGAAGAGATTACAAAGGGAACATGAGTTACGACTAAGGGAGTTTGAGTTTCAAGGCCATGCTCCTGAAAATGGTGCCAGTCCCTTTGCCTCTGATGCTACGGTTACTCAGGGAGCCTCAACCTCAGCTATGAATTTTCATTTAGATCATTTTGTTGAGAAAGACGATGATATAGAGAGCTACCTAAATAGGTACGAACTATTAGCTACCACGTATGGGTTAGAGAGAGAAAGGTGGAGCTTAAAGTTATCTCAGGGACTTCGTGGGGCAGCTTATGAAGTTTTTGCAAAAATGAGCAGAGGTGATCAGGAAAATTATGACATGCTAAAGCAGGCTCTTTTGTTAAGGTATGAAAAGAATGCAGAATTTTATAGGAAAAAATTTAGGAATGCTAAACTACTATCAGGTGAAACCTATCACCAGTTCTCTGCACGAATAGAGACATACTTGGAGAAATGGACTTCTCTGGGGAAAACCCAAGATCTTAAGGAAATGGTCCTTATAGAGCAATTAAGAGAGTCCATGGCTCCAGACCTGAGAAAGTTTCTCATGGAACAAGGTGCAGAGAGGCTGGGTGAGTTGCTAAATGTTGCTGAAAGGTATCAAGCAGCTCAAGCAGAGGTAACAGGTAATAAAAAGAAACAGGTGGACAACTTTAGGGCACCACAGAACTTTAATAAATTTGATCCTAGGGATCAAAACAAAGGTAAGCACCAATTTGATAGGCCACGGTATGACAATAAAAATAAATTCCCACAATTCGATGAAAGGAAATATGATGAAAGAAAATCTTTCAACCAAGGAAAAAGGTGGTGTAAAATTGTCAGATGGACAATCATGACACTGACCGTTGCAGAAGGAAACCTGTGTATATGGCAACCCTTCAGGTCAGGTCGACCTCAAGACAGGAGGAGGATATTATGTTAGATACCACTCCAGAAGAGATGAGGAAGGCACAGGCTGGGGATAAAACACTCAAGCCTTGTTTCAGAAAATTGTCAACTTGTCATACAACTCCAGGCAAGGGAGATTTTTACATGAAAAACAAGTTGATGTATAGGAAGACTGGAGCTAGATCCAAAGGTCAGGGACAGCTGGTTCTTCCTAAAAGATATAGGGCAGACTTAATAAGGAGCCTACATGTGAAACCAGATGGGGACCATGAGAAGATAGGTACCATCATTCAAAAGGTGGCTCACAATTATTATTGGCCCAAAGCAAGATGGGACATTGAGAATTTTGTAGAAAGGTGTAGCATAGCACATGAGGGAACACCCACAAGTGGGAACATGGATCAGGACCTGGACACGCCACGGGGCAAAATTAGGCCTGATAATAAAAAGAAAAACAGATTTGATAAAGTGGACCAAATGGAATGGGAAGCCCCTTTTCACGGACAAGCTTCACTTAACTGTTTTACAATGGCCACTATGCGGAGAGTGCAAAAAGATGTCTTACCCCAGGATAAGCCGAAATCCCTCAATCGGACTTAAACAAACTGGAGGAAGAGGATGTAGAGAGGAAATCTCTCATCAAGAATTTTAAGAGGGGAGAAAGCCCCAAAAGAAAAATTGGTAGCGGTCGTTTTGTGAATGATAATTCTGGGAGGAAAAATCATCACTATAAAGCTTCGAGTGGAAGAGACCATACCGGTGCATGGACAAATAGGTCCACACAATTAAAGGTCCACATGTAGCTTTGTTAAGAACGTGGACTGATGAAAAGGCAGAGGAAAACATTACATCTTCATACCAATATGTGAATGAGCTGACTACTCGTTTGAAAACTGGCTGGAAACTTGCCAATGAAAATTTGAAACAAGCCAGGAAGAAACATGCTGCCTATTATAACAGGAAGGCGAAGGACAGAGATTTGGCTGTGGGAGAGAAGGTACTGCTTCTTTTGCCCGGGAGTCAGAATAAGTTACAAATTGGATGGCAGGGTCCATATACAGTTTTAGAGAAGGTATCTAGAACAAATTATAAGATAGATAAGAAGGGGAAAGAAAAAAAATCTATCATGTGAATCTCCTGAAGAAATATTTGGAAAGAGAACATCAGGAAGAGACACACTTGTTGACCTTGTCCATCGCCATGGAGATGAAAAAGGAACCACTTTCATCATTTGAATATCCATTACACCCCTGTGAGACAGCAGCACAGGTGAAAATCAGTACACATTTAACGAAAACTCAGAAAGAGAGAGTGCAACAGGTTCTAAATAATCATGCAGAGGTGTTAACAGACCGACCAGGGCATACAAACCTATTGGAATATGATATGAAACTAATAGACTCCACACCTGTCTGTATGAAACCATATTCGATTCCGTTTGCTAAGGAGAAAGCTTTGAAGGAAGAGATAGACTATCTGTTGAAGGAAGGAATTATTTCGCACAGTGAGTCTTCGTATAGTTCCGGTGTGGTACTCTTAAGGAAGCCCTCTGGAGAACATAGACTCTGTATAGATTACAGGAGACTGAATGCTATTACAGAAGGACAGGTGGATCCATTGCCGGATACAAATCAGCTGTTTGCCAGACTAAATAAAGCTAAATATTTCTCAAAAGTGGATTTGAGTAAAGGATACTATCAGATCCCAGTAAAGCCTGAGGTTAGACCATACCTAGCTTTTAGTACCTCAGAAGGACACTATGAGTTTAATAGATTGCCATTTGGATTGAAGAATGCGCCTAGTGTCTTCTCTAGAATGATGAGAAAATTATTGGATCCTCTGAATAATCCCTGTATAACCAATTTTATGGATGATATCCTTATAGCAACAGAAACCTTTGAGGAACACATTGACTCTCTGAACATGCTGTTTGATCGACTTAGGGAGGCAAATTTAACAGCCCGACCAACCAAATGTTGCGTTGGATGTGAAGAATTGGAATTTTTGGGACACACAGTTTATCAGGGAAACATGACCCCTGACCCAAAGAATTTAGAAAAACTACAGAAAGCCCCGAGACCACAAACCAAGAAGGACGTGAGATCCTTTGTCTCATTATGTGGTTTCTACCAGAAGTATATCAAAAACTTTAATTCCATATGTGCACCGTTAACTGAATTGACACGTAAAGGACATCCAGATCGCATTACATGGACACCACAATGTGAAATGACTTACCAAGAATTGAAGGAAAAGCTCACAAGTAAACCCATTTTGAAATTACCTGACTTAAGTCAAGAATTCATAGTAAGGACGGATGCAAGTAATATTGGGCTGGGTGCAACTCTACTACAGAGATCTGATGCATTGGATGGGGAATTAAGCCCAGTGGCATATGCTAGCAGAAAGTTGAATAAAGCTGAAATCAACTACTCAACTAGCGAAAAAGAATGTCTTGCAGTAATATGGGCGATAAAGAAATTCAATATTTATCTATATGGGAAGGCATTTAAGTTGCAAACAGACCACAAACCTTTATCGTTTCTAGCACAGGCTAGGCATGAGAACTCCAGGTTACTCCGATGGTCTTTACTTTTGGCTCCATATAATTTTAGCATTGAGTATATATCTGGAAAAACCAATTTGGGAGCGGATTTTTTAAGCCGCCATCCGTGTGATGAGAATCACCGTAAACCCCAGAAAATATAATAAATTTCTCTATGTGTATATAGAATAAAGGACTGACATATAATGTCTGTTTTAAGAGGGGAGGTGTCGTGGAATATTCTAATCCACATATATAAATTATCTAGTAAATATAAAGCCTAATAAATCCATATAATAAATAAAGGAAGAAGAATGGTAAAGAACAGTGCTGTCACAATGACAGTACTCGAAATCCCCTTTGTTTTATGCTTCGTCTGCAAATTGTAACGTTTCCACGTTAAATATAGGCCTTCTGCAACATACACGCGTTTCCCAAACACACAATAAAATGTGCTGCCTTTCTAAGAAAAACCTTGAAATATGCAAGTTGACCTAAATTTTAAATTCCATTCATGTCTTTTTCTACACTGCGTTACCAAAACGAACGAACAGATGGACAAAAGGATAAAGAGAGAGGGAGGGCTGAAAATCAGGAACGCATGCAACACGCGTCGCGCGATACACAAATGCTACCATCACGCGTGTAAGACTACATGCACTAAATTTTTTTTTCAGACGGACAGTGATAAAATACACTACCCTTCCCAGACAGCACATCTTCGAAACAGGAGGTAGAAATTGCATATTTTGAACGCAGCCACGTAGCTCTTTTAAATTTGGATATTTGGGTTCCTTAGGGTTTGCTGACAAAGAATATGTAAAACGTTACGCAAATAGTCTAGGAATTAACAAGTTATAACCAAAAAAAAAATATTGGGGATGCCTGACAGCATGAAATCATTTCTGCTCATAAAATTTTTTTATAACATGTTTGAAAAAACCTTGCGTTACAGAAATAGCCTACCATGTAAACTCCAAATTGATTGGAGCGCAACAAATGAAAGACGAACCACGATTGGTCGGACTATAAATACTATCTTGGTTGTTAGGGAGACGTAGAAAGGTAACATTTTTTCAAACACTTGTCGAAACGTGGCCTCATTGGCTAGACTTGCTGATATACTCACTTAGGAGCGTTAGTTCGAGACCACTAGTGCAAATAATCTTGATAAAGCGACAGTGCGTTGAAGCCAGCTCACATTTTTGCTAAAATAAAAGCCTGGAACATAAGCAGATGGGAATTTGTGCCAGTAATTGTGCCAGAATTCATTGCTAATCAACGTATCTGTGTTTATTTCCATGAAATTGTGGTAAGCTTGGACCATTCAGTATCTTTTAATGAAAATTGAATGTAAATTGTTAATTTATGCCTGTATATATATGTGTAGTTCAGTGGCAAACAGGAGATAAAGCTTATAATGCTCCAGCCTGAACAGAGGGTGTCGGAGGGAAGTAAAACGGCATGGAATGGCCAAATAGTACACTGACACCTGGATGATTGATTAGACAGAAATAATGCTGGAAGTGCAGAGGCGTGGTAACCATTAAGGAGGTAAATACTGGTATAAAGTATTTCAGATGAAGCTGACAGTTGGCCTAACGCTCTGAACTCAATGTTTGTGTTGTATTGTGTTCAGTGTAGAACTAGAGTATCAATTAGTTATGAAGTAGAAGGTATATCCTTCTTGTTTTCAGGGACCGTGGTCTTGATGGTATTGAGCTGCACTTGGTCAGAGCTTTGCTGAATCCAGAGTCGGACAGCATACTCCTTGGTCCATTTAGCTATCAGTGAGGTGTCTCCAGAGCCCAGAGGAGAATTCGAGCAGAGGAGTCCTTTCCTGCCGCCATCACTCAAGATAAGCGGATTTGGCCAGCTGAGCTCAACATTATGTCCCCTCATCTTGAAATGACTTTATAAAAATAACATTCAGAGGGGGATTTAATTGTCTTAATATCAGGAACTGAGAACATCTCCAATACTAGTTTCCTTAAGACAAACTATTGAAGTCATGATGACAAATACCAACAGAGCTTGAACAAAACAAAACCAGTATTACCTCATTTTACTACTACACAACTGACACACATAGGATATTTTTAATAATATATGTCACTACAATATTCATATTAATCCATTCTGTACATAACTTGTAATGAAAATTGATTGTGATTCCTGGTTCCTTTGTAATTGAATCAGGACACATATTCATTCATATCAGCAATGAATACATATTGTTATTTGAAAAGTTATCAGTGACTCCTTAAGATATCCTTTAGAGTGTTATATGTATGTGAGTGTCCCAGTGTTGTCAAGTATAGTGGAATAAATTAAATTGTTTATCTGTCTGTTGTTGTTTTGACTTACACTTCATCCTACACATACCCTAGACACATAACGTAGTCATCACACTATTGCAGAATAATTCTGACTGAGATATATAGATATGTGGTAGCAAGTAAGGTTATCTATAATACACTACTCTTAATAGATATAGATACCTTCACAGCTGATCTCAGTCAGTACACTAAGTCCCTATAAATATTTATAACATCCCACTTCACCACAATCCTAAAGGACACTTATGAAGCCCTGGGTAAAACTGGGATGTTACCTTCATAAGTCAACAAGAAACATAGAATATAGAACATGTAACACTCAATAGGACGAATACAGCATAAGATCAAGGAAGGCTTATTGATTTACATAAAAAAGGCACAGTTTTCACAACAAAAGACCACTTATCTTGAAAATAATCCCGTCCTTTTCGCTTGACAAAACGATAGGTATCAATAAGTCCGCTGGGGAAAACAATCAACTGCAGAGAGTCACTGGAGCTTGACGCCTCTCGCTTCGGGTCCTTTGTCCTTGACACAGCACGATACGTGCTCGAATACAGCACAAGAAGACATGACTGATTCACCGCAAATCATCTACTTGAGTTACGCGTGTAGAATGACTGCAAACATAAACTTGAAATCCCTCTATTTTTGCATGGGTATGTGGTGGATTTGATGTTATTAATTGTTGTAGGTATTATTATATTGGTATTAAATGAGATTAGCTATGAAGGTCCCTGAATATACCCAATAATATTGTGAACTTTTCAGGGTACCTTTCCACTACCACCTTTTTATCTCATTCAAAATGTATTTATATTAGTATGTTAATTGACTTCGTGTTGTGTCTAGGGTTATGGATGTAGAGTGTAATGTACAATAATCAACAAACATACAAACAGATAGTTTATTATTCACAACAGCACACAGTACTACCACAATAACATACAAACGACACTCTAAAAGGCTATCTTATTTAAGACTGTGGTTGAATTTTGTGTAAATAAGATTTTTACAGTTTTATTATCCTGATTCAAATTTATTTGTAATCAGGACAGACAATTTAAAAGTGAAATCACAATAATCAATTACATCAGTCAAATAGCACAATAGATTTTCTGTCCATATATAAAAGTATTAATCGAATATATTTATATAGTGTTCTCCTACTTTAAGGTAATACTGGTGGTAATACTAGGTTGTTGTTTTAATCATGTCCTTCTGGAAATGTTTGTTTCTATTTTGTCACTTGTGGAACTATTAAATATTTGTCCCAGTTTTATTCACTGTTATTAGATCGTTCTTTTAAAGTTCTGTAGTTGAGCTCTCATGTGCCGAACGAGAACTTATCTTGGCCGTAGAATATATGTTGAAACTTTCCTCTGCTCGCTTGACAATCTGTTCCCTGTTTGATAGGCAATGGCCACTAGCATGGGCTCTCAGTAAACAGGCAGAGTCTTGAATCAATCAATTTTCAAGCGTTTGGTACCACATTAACGTCAGTACCCAAGACCTCTGAAATGTGAAGGTATGCATCCTTCGTAATATCTAGCATACACTAATAGTCCACAGTTAAGGACATGTACATTACAAACAAACAAAAGGATCATATCCTTATACAAATCTATGCCACCATTTTCTGTTGATGTGACAATGTACACCAGTATTCCTTTCCCTAATAGTTACAACGCCACTGCAATTCCAGCTGTAATCTCTTCCATATAATAGGATAGGTGTTATGCTCCTTTATGACAATCATACCTATTCTTGTAGTTTTACACCTCTCTGACAGTCTATCACATGGTGGATCAATCTTTAGGCTTTGCCTCATGTTCGCTATAGACCCACTCATGTCCAGACATATATTATTATTTCACATTCAATTTTTATATAAAATACAGGTTAATAAATGTCAAGCTTACCACAATTTTCAATGAAATATACACAGAGACGATGACTGACACAGTTTCGATCTGTTTTATTGCCCAGGCTGCTTATAACTTGTAGTTTAAAGCACAGCCTGCTCTCATCTATCACTGTTGAAAATTTTCTCAGAAATGGCGTCCCCTTAACGCTTATTCTGACAATATCGATTCAGTTAGCCAATCACTTTTAATTTTACAAGGGTAAACAGTCTTTTCAAAAATATCATTCAAACTTTTCCTACGTTACTTAGGCTATTTATGTTTATTCAAAGGTCAGCCAATAATATTTAGTCTCACTTCAAATGCCACCCAATCAGATTCACTGTATCATCCTTGCCTATCTGTCACCTACTTTATTCCCAAAAAATATGAGATCCAATCTAAGCAGATATGACTTGACCTGACAGTATCTCTGATCTCTATGTATTGTTTTATCAATATTTAATTAGTTAATGGACTATTTATATAACTAATAACATATTCTTGGTCAGCATGTCTTCATGTACACGAATATACAATTTTTAAGGGGCTATGTGGGTTGGTTCAAAATTCTATCTTTTTTTCTATGTTGGTTGTTTATTTTTAAACTACCTCCTGTTCACTTCTTTTCTCATGTACTTACGAGATAATTACGAGAGCTTAGGTCATTCATAATAAGAGCTTAACATGTTTACATGACGTAGTGTCCACAATTCTAACTTTTCTCATTGTATTTGGGGAAACCCCTAAACAAGGCTTGCCCCTGTGCTAGTGTTGGCTTTTAGTTTAAAATCAATGCGAAACGAATTAGCATTTCATCTATCCTTGCCCCTCCTCGTTCCACAATGCATTTTAGGCAAATATTTTCTTAGAACTAGGAAAAAGTGGGTGTTTATGTCAAGGACGAATTTGAAAAATAGGGTACCGTTTTGTTCGGCTATTCGTTAGCAAATAATAATCTGAAGGCGTAGGCGATACCAACCGTTCTAGCAGAAAATTCTTTTGCACTTTCTTATCTTTGCCTTTATGCCCTATATTGTTATATATTAATTTAGATATTGTATTTAGAAATTCACTACAGGGTACACAGTGGTTGATAAATGTGAGTTGCTTGTCGTCATCATGTGTTGCAAAAGAAGGTTGATGTCATCATTGATAATGCGAGATAGTTCTTTCTTGACAGTGTTCATAAACATAACACATATGAGCATCAGTGTTAGTGTTTACCAAGATGATGATGATGCAGGAAATATATCTCTACGACCACACAGGGTCAATTATTGCCATGTAAATAAGCACCACACAGTCTTCTAACTGAAATCGCGGGCATCACAAGCCGTAAAACTTGCGACCATGAATGAAATCTCCTATATGGAGTGCAAGGCAGGATTCCGAAGTAAATATTGATGTTCTGATTACAGGCCACGCCCACTCAGGGCTATTTATAAACAGCGTATAATATTTCTTGACCCAGGAAGATTCACGCCCACACAGTGCTATTTACGTAAATGTCATGGGTATCAGATCCACTGTTAAATACTGATTAGTCAACTGTTCAATCTTATTGATGTGTATTGTCTAAACAGTACATACACGTAAGAGTCATTGATCGTTGAAAGCCTGGTGACGTTTTCTTAAACACTTTAATTACGCTACGACACGACCACAATGACATCGACGAAATACAGTTACATTGAATCAAATAGCATCAGATAAGATCTATCAATATTCACCCTGCATATCAACTACAAGCCTATACAACTCCCGGCCTCGACCTATCTCCAATAACTCTAATATATGTTCATGGGTCCCTCAAGCAATAATATATGTAATCATCAGCGCTCTCTCTTCCTGTAGCCTGCAAACATCGCAGTGCTACTAATATATGTTCCTGGATCCCTCCAGTAATAATATGAAATCATCAGCGCTCTCTCTTCCTGTAGCCTGCAAACATCGCAGTGCTAATAATATATGTTCCTGGATCCTTCCAGTAATAATATATGTATGGCCTCAAAGAGCAACTACCGGCATAGCAGTGCAAATAATATATGTCCATGGATCCTTCAAGTAATAATACATGTATGGCCTCAAAGAGCAACTACTGGCATAGCAGTGCAAATAATATATGTCCATGGATCCTTCAAGTAATAATACATGTATGGCCTCAAAGAGCAACTACTGGCATAGCAGTGCAAATAATATAAGTCCGTGGATCCTTCAAGTAATAATACATGTATGACTGGCCTGTACACACCAAGGCCTATAGAACACCTCTTTAAATAAAGTACATCTTATCTGCAGATAATCACTTATAACTCTAATGGATAATCACACGTAAATCCATCAGCAATAACACCTGTACCAAAATATCACAGGTCCACCTCGAAAAACATGGCTGCAACATCTTTACCGTTCACTTGCTGGGGAACTCACTGTCAACAAATATTCTTTTCCCAGCACACCCCAGCCAATCACCCATGCGTGGGGCTAACCGCCTGAGAACTCTCGCTCACAGCTCAAACTTAGCTTAGAAGCATTCATCTCACGCGGTAACTCAGCCGCAGTGAGAAACGTTCTGAATCTTGAAGATTCGAATATAATATGCTCGTACATTTTTAAATAAATTAACCAGCAGACAAAACCGCTGTCCAAGCGAGATAACCAAAATCCGGCTTGCATGTCCTTGACTTCTAACGATTAATTCCCTTAGACTAGAAGTAAGATAAGACAGCCTGCAACACATACATAAGAAAGTATCAGAATACATGTGTCCTCCCCTTATTGAGAGAAAAGAACCCAACAAGTTAATAACCCTAAAGGTCAAAGGTTAGCACTATGTTACAGTATAGACAGTAAGGTAAACAAAGTTCCTACTAAGTGCTACTCAGTAAAGTAAACCATTTTTAAAATAAAATAACCAGGGTGGTACAAGTTACCGTAACAAGAAAAATATTCACTCTCTCTATCATACGCGGCCACACACTTGCTCCTTACTTAGTCTTGGTGATATTCCCTTGGACATACACTTATCTTATATATATATATATATATATATATATATATATATATACATATATATATATATATATATATATATATATATATATATATATATATATATATATATATATATATAATATAATTAATTTCTAGGCGTTATTATGGCCTAATTACATATCTTCTACTTCAGATTTTTCACAACCCAGGCTCGCGCCGTCACGTGAGCTGACAGTCACGTGGGCCGACCGAAAATATATGGGCGACAAACATGCCTTGAACTGAAGTGGGGGTGGGGCCTCAGGGGTGTCTTCTCGGCCCTATCACATATATATAATGTCAGTGTTCAGTGCCAAATTTGGCCCCAGTCAATCCTTGACAATAAATTAATAAGGTTGACGCCAATTTTGGTGGTTCATTCCTGGATATACAAATGTCACCTCGAATAGTTGTTGTAGGAAATCCCGAGATCTTGTGGTTCACAGTAAACAGAGAAAAATACTTCCAGTATTGGGAAACATCTGGTTGCTAGAACTGTTAGTATTTATAAATGATGATGATGGTAAATCCTATCGGCTGGCTCTGTGGTGAGTGCCGATTTTGAAACAGCGTAACTTTCTGGATAAATCCACTAATACGACTGTCAAAAGTCAGAAGTGTTATTATTTCTCACAACCCAGTGGGCTGATAAAATTTAACAAATTATTTCTGGGATATACAAGTCCAGTTAAATTTACCATTTAAAATGTCAATTGTCTCTTTGGCCAATCCTGTTCACAAATGAACTTGGGGACGCGTAAGCCAAGAAGAAAGACAACATTAATCCAATCAGTAAATGAAGGAAAAGGACCAAAATAGACCGCTGGCCGCCCTTGATCAGGTCTGCTAGAAATAAACGGGACATTTATGAGAAACAATGCTACTATTCTATATATACACGGACGGGGACAAGACGATCTCTTTCCCACTTCGTCAGTCCTGATTAAAGTTAAAAGGCACACGGTGACTTTATTTACAACTATACGGTTAGCTTTTCGACCGTTCTGCACTTTCAGGTCGGACGAAGGTATGCACCCTTTCCGCCCCTCTGCGCGCGCGTTAACGATCAGCTCACAATGTCAGTTATAATTCAATTATCCATACGCACACTTAACAAATATCGCCTGTCGTTAATAGCTATTAGATTGTCGGCGCCTGTGTGTTATCGTTTGGTATTAAATAATAGTCACAAAATAACTACACAAAATGAAATAAACGTGAATTCTTTTCTGCCATTTATCAGTCGCGCCTAGTGTATTAATTAGTCACTAAAACGTCTCTTCTTGTGTGAGGAAGCCGGTGGTAAAATTAACATTAGACTGAACAATTGGTAAAAAAATATCTACGCGTTATTATTTCACTGGTCTTAATGCTAGAAAATCACAGTGAATTATAATGGTAAAACTTTAACACTGTAACGCTTAAGCACAAATTTATATTACCAGAAAATCCGAATGAAATCCCCACGAAATGCTATTAACACATCTTCCACAATGGTTCTAGACTACGTGTTTAGACTATCCGAAAAATTCTGAGCGACTGTTATGACTGGCAGTACGCGGAAGTTGGTAAACAACTTCGTTTGTTTACGTCTCAAGGAAAAGAGGCATGGATTAAAAATGAGTAAACGCAGGTTGTCAATGCATGGCTTTGCTAACGAATCATAGAACGCCAACGAAGTCACGAAAGACTGTCAGATACTGTAGGCTATATTTCAATTATACGTCACACTATGCAACTCATATTAATATGCAACTCAACATGAGATCCCGTTTGTTCAAAAACGTGATTTCATAGCGGGTGGTCAGTGGGTGGCCAGTTTTTGCTGTCTCTAAAATACCAGTCTATGGAGTATTTGAGATTTTTTTTTTTAACATGGAGAACAACACACACAAAAAACAACCAAAAAGCGACAGACTTTCATAAACGGGTGCTTGCGTAGAACAGAAGGATTAAAGTGGGATGAGAACGTCACTAATGTGGAGCTGATGACAAGAACTAGACAAGTGTCAGTGGAACAAGAGATGAGAAGCAGACGCTGGCGATGGATAGGACACACATTGAGGAAACCTGTTGATAGTATTACAAGGCAGTCCTTGTTCTGGAATCCCCAGGGAAAGAGAGGCAGAGGTTGCCCAAAAAACACTTGGAGAAGAGAACTGGATACAGAGGTGAAAACGATGAGGAAAACATGGAAAGAACATGAGCGGATGGCACGTGACAGGAGGACTTGGCATGTGTTTGTTGAAGGCCTATGCTCCTTGGGGAGCTAAAGAGTATTGATTGGTTGGTTTGTTTCTGGGAATAAATAATATAAAAAATAAAAGTTATTTGTCACATGAGAGTTATCTCTTCTTGTTTTACCATTTGCTTCCACACCCCAGAAGCTCCCAAGACAGGATATACAAATTTAATACCAGGAAGTGACTGTTCAATCGCCGTATATATACGAGTATGAGTGTGTATATATATGTGTGTGTGTGTGTGTGTGTGTGTGTGTGTGTGTGTGTGCGCGCGTGTGTGTGTGTGTGTGTGTGTGTGTGTGTGTGTGTGTGTGTGTGTGTGTGTGTGTGTGTGTGTGTGTGTGTGTGTGTGTGTGTGTGTGTGTGTGTGTGTGTGTGTGTGTGTGTGTGTGTGTGTGTGTGTGTGTGTGTGTGTGTGTGTGTGTGTGTGTGTGTGTGTGTGTGTGTGTGTGTGTGTGTGTGTGTGTGTGTGTGTGTGTGTATGCGCGCGCGCGCTAGCTATAAGTATCCGGCTTTGCCCGGTTTATCTAGTAACTGTTTCGGAAACTTTTAAAAATATTACAAATATTACAAATCAAACTACGATATTTTCATAACTTTATATTCTTTGTTCTTTTAAGTCCTGTAAGTTACAATTAATATCATCGCGTCATATTCACTTCAATGGCAAACTACTGAATGAAAAAAATTGCCTAGAAAAATCACAAACAGCCAATAAAAGCTGGGGTTGATTGCCACGTCCTGTAAAGGATAAGCAACTAACTTTTAACATATTCACTTATCTTCCACATTTAGTATTGCAACATTATCCCAGTGCTCCTTCTTAACAACATTTCTGGTATTGCCGCTGGGATCAGAAATTAATACATTTCTAGATGTGCCCACTCTGGGGCAAGGAAGTTTTGGCTGTCCGTGTGAAATAAATGGATTTTCTAAGTAGCCTACTACTTTACGTCGTGGCTGTCCTTATGGATCGTTTACAGTAATTAAAAAATTGCATGCCACACGGAATATTTTTTTTTCCGGATTATGCAACCACAATATTCATATGTTCTTGTAACTGTCTGTAGCAATTCATTTTATACGATGAGGTTGCCAACTCCATGTACAACCTCATATTAATCACCACTTACGACATGCCTGAAAGAGCAGTACTCCTTTCTTTTTTTCCTCCTCAAACCCCAGGAAAGTACACAACGTGTAAGAAAAATCAACACACGTTTTAACATTGTATGTAATTCAGAAACATTGTTTCCGGGTATCTAGTCATACAAAAACTATTGTGTACTTACACAATACACAGTTTGTTGTTCGAATCAATCACATGATGAACATATGCTATAAACGTGTCTAATAAATGAGGAACAGAGAAAACGCATAAGGCCATCACCAGTGTCATTCCTGGACACACTCTAAAGTGATACCAACAACGTCCTGTTGGCCACTGTTTTCTTTAAATATATTCAAATTGACGTCTGAAAGTGTAAACAGAAGAATAATTTTCCCTTAATATGATATGTAGAAGCCAGTCAAAAGTTTGAGAAATTGAGATCTCGAAACTAAACGTTTAATTTACACAGTACGGAAAATAATTGCGCCGACATGTTGTTCAGGAAAATCTGAAAAAAAAGGCAGGGATATTTTGCAAGGACATCAAGCTGATGATGATAAGGATGATGCGCTTTGGCAGTCCTAGCAGACAACAACCGAAAAATCAGATAGGTTTGAGTTTACATTGCACTGTTGCGACTTCACTACTAGACATTACTATGGGTCCAGAATTAGATATGGAGATAATGGTTCAAGATTCTGCGCAGATTACAGTGGAACTAAATGACAACAGCGTTAATCAAAACAAAGTTTTGAATGTTTGAAGACAATAAACGGACTAATGAACTTGTGCTGAAGACATTGCCAGATGAACTATAGTAATAGCTTTGTACCAAGAAAAAGATAGATGGTTCGTGACGGCAACTGAATAAATACCAATATTATCCTCAGCAGGCCGAACTTAAAGTGGGTCACTGTCACGCTATAGGGAAGACAGATAACAGTAAGATTACGCACAGAAGGTCCAAAATTATCCATCATTATAGTAAAAAGGAACAAAGTATTATAATATATTTATTATATCTAATTTGAAATAATATACGTTCCTTATTTCTTTTCAAAGCTCGAAATGGGGGACTTGAGTGCTGGACCCGCAAGGGCGGAAATATTTTCAGGGGAAATGGAATAATCTTATGGTTTTTGAAAACAGACAAGTCAGTGAATATGTAAGGGAGATAACTGTTTGTGTCTGATTTCTAAAAGTTATAACATTTTATAACTTATAGAACCGTTTTGAACAAATGAGTTTTATAGTTGCTGAGTCAGCTGAGTGGTGTTCACTGTGCCTGTTTAGAGGGTGTAAGTATGAGAACATATTTTTCACGTGAATATGGGGCGTAGCAGATCATTGATGCACGTACGTCCTAACAATGGAGTGGGAAGAGATTGTTGAGTTGGAGGAGTACGTGCAGAATGAGCTTCAACTATGAGTTGAGCTTTCCAAGGGGACAGAATTCGTATGGAACTTTTGTAGAGAATGCGTGTGTGGCAACAATCAATGAGCTAAGAAAAGTCGGACAGAAATTATTTGTGTATGGTAGATTTCAGAGGTAATAAAACCACGTATATGTATAAACCACAAAGGAAAACCAGTTAGAATTACAGCCTGCATGTCTCTTATTGCAGGGCAGAAATGTGATAAGACAATAATGCCTATTTCTTGACCCTGATGAAATAAAGATTTCGTTCGGTCGTTCATTCGTTCTAGTCTGCTTACGGTTGTCACTTGCTGTTATCAACATATTGCTAGCGAGTGTCAGAGAGTCTTAACAGTTTGTATGAAATCATCAAAGTAAGAGGCTACATTTTGCCCAACACTTTAAAAGGCGAACCTCATATCTACTACATGCCCTGCCACCGATAGCTACTTTAGTCTTAACTTGATCTACATCGCCTTCATGCAGCGAGATATATATATGTATGTGTATATATATATATATATATATATATATATATATATATATATATATATATATATATATATATATATATATATATATATATATATATATATATATATATATATATATATATATATATATATAACTGATAAAATATACTAAAATACAGGATGAGCAATATTTGTGATTTCAGAGAGAGAGAAGAACAATATATACTTTAAAACATTGCGATATATCGGCCAAATCTCCGTATTCTTATGCACCATTAGTACCACCAGATTCTACACTTGTTCAAGATTCCCAAGTCGCAAGGTCTTTTATATTTTGATATACACCCTAAAGTAATCGATGGACCTTGTGTCTTGGTTGAACGGGGCGCGCCTCGCTAAAACACGACAGATCTTCCATGACAAAGAAAAAATAAAAATAAAACAACAACAAACTGTTAAGTCTTTTCTTTTTTCCTCATTAATTTTCTGATAGAAAGAGACAAAAGAAAGGCACAGTGTTAGCACTGAATCCTGTAATATAGATCTCAGTATAGTCTATAGAAACGAAAACTTAACAGAAGATGTGTCAAGGAGAACGGTGAACAAGTTAGTCAACTCGCGATAAAACTTAGAGCAGCAATCTGGGGCGTATGTAAACAAACAGAACATTACTAATGGCACCCAGGGGGAGAATTTAAAAGGGGGGAAAAGGAATTCTCTTTATGCGGCCCAAAGCTGGTTTCATTGTAAAGAACACTTTTAGTTTTATATAGATTAATGGGCTATCGTGAAGATATTTTTACCCAGTATCGCATTAGCGCCTTGGATCGTCAGCATATTTTCTTATAGGAAAAATGCGCTTTCGGGATTTCAGGAGACCGGTTGTTCTAACATTTTTCAGCACTACGCCTTCTCTCTTGATATTTTATCAATCTACATAATCAATAGGGAACTTAAAGTAGAAATAAAAAGTTTGTTAGTAAATAAATATTGAATAGCATTCATTAGTATAAACATATCATCGCCAATATTATTATATTCCTTATGTTCCTTACAAAGCATGAAACCCCAGCTGTAGCCGGTTCCCGTTTAGGAGGCCTGCATCAAGCATTCACATGCACTTGGAGTGGTGGTTTGTGTGGCAATTTATTTTACATATTGAGGCTGCCAGCCTTAAGCACAACTTCATATTAGTTGCCTTGTACGACATGCCTAAGGTTCTAGTAGTTTTATTCTTTCTATGTCCTTTCAGAGACCCCCCGGGACAATATAAACATATACACCTATTTCATTGCAGCTTAAAAACAAAGCTGAGTTTTAAAGCATTTAATCACAATGTTAAATTATAAACGGAACAATTGTTATTTTTTATTTGTATTTATACGCAAGCCTATACTGTCAACAGTGGGAGAATGTTGAACTTTGAGAACGAGTTAAGAAACTGTAGACATTACAGATAAAAAAGCGCACAATGCAGATCAAGTTTTATATCTATTGTTATTGTTATTCAGATTCAACATGCAAACTCACAGACGCTGAGTCTCCCTTTGTAAATGTCGACGGGTATGAATGCTTAATAGTTTCTGTAGCCACGCTGCTTGTTTACACGACGGATTCATCATTCTTATACGTCCCTCCCTGCTAACCTTTGCTGCCAAACTCTAACAGTCTTAGCCTTGATGATTCATCGATTGCAGTGTGGTTCTCTAACAGGCGATCATCAATTGTCCTTAGCATCTCTCCCTTATCAATATCCAGTGTCCCAACTACGGGTACTCTCGAAGCTAGTCTGTCTCATTGCCTTATATCTAGACACCTCATATATTTGTGTTTACTGTCAGTAAAATCAAACAAATCGTATTCACACACGTGCGTAAAAGAAATTGCAAGGATCATACTGTACATCCTTGTGACGTAGTAACGCAGCACAAAAAATGTTTAAAAGTGACTTTTCCGCTGGTTTTATTTCTTTTTTTTTTTTTTTAAGCGATGATGGATCATAACCTTCCACCCCTTTTGATATTCTTTGGCACCATTCCAAAGTTTGAAACCCCTGCTGAAAATGGATTCATTCAGCCACTGAAGAAGTACGATTATACATGACATGCATTTATGTTCGATTATAAATCTACTTAATGTTTACAGGTGCGGGCTCAAGGTACGCCAACCATTTTTTGCAATTACTGAAGGCTTGTCTTTTCAAATTGTAACTTTACCACTGAATTAAAACGTACATGTGTTTTCGCTTTAAAAAACTAGGTGATTCCTTAACTGTTTTAGTCGAATTTTTTTTCCCTTCAGATTCTATTGCTTTTGTAAAATTTTCACGCAAGAAACCAGATACAGAATACCACCTGGTAAACATAATTAATAAAGCAACGGATATAGAAACTATCAAAATAAATTCAACAAATATCACAGGACAGTATTACAGTGTACACAGGTGGATCTAAAGGAGAAGATAAACTGGGATATGAATTATGTTTCAATTTAGCAAATGGTGAAAGGATATAGTATAACAGATAACAGAACTATTTTCACAGCAAAGATGCAATTCTGAAAGCTCTAGAAATCTTCTCTAACAACCCTCCTCATAAATTGACTATATTAACAGACTCACTTTCAGCTATTCAAACTATAAGAAACTTACGATAATGCAGTACACCAGATACAGCAGATACACCAGATATAGCAGATATAGGAGATACACCAGATATAGCAGAAGAGATATTACTAGCAAATACTTACCTATACTCCAGTTGGCATTGAAGAAAATGAAGAGGTGGATAAAGAAGCAAAGAAATGAAGAACTAATAGAAACCAAATAAATGTGGGAATGGGTAAAACAAAAGCTTAATTAAAAGAGAGCATTTACTATTAAAATGTAGGAAGTAATTGTGGTGAAGTGGGATGTTATAAATATTTATAGGGGACTTAGTGTACTGACTGAGATCAGCTGTGAAGGTATCTATATCTAATAAGAGTAGTGTATTATAGATAACCTTACTTGCTGCCACATATCTATATATCTCAGTCAGAATTATTCTGGAATAGTGTGATGACTACGTTATGTGTCTAGGGTATGTGTATGATGAAGTGTAAGTCACAACAACAGACAGATAAACGATTTAATTTAATCCACTACTCTTGACAACACTGTGACACTCACATACATATAACACTCTATGAGAATATCTTAAGGAGTCACTGATAACTTTTCAAATAACAATATGTATTCATTTTTGTCATAAAGGTATATGTGTCCTGATTCAAATACAAAGGAACCAGGAATCACAATCAATTTTAATTACAAGTATATGTACAGACTTTATCAATATGAATATTGTAGTGACATATATATTATTAAAAATATCCTATGTGTGTCAGTTGTGTAGTAGTAATATGAGGTAATACTGGTTTTTGTTTTGTTCAAGCTCTGTTGGTATTTGTCATCATGACTTCAATAGTTTGTCTTTTGGGACTAATATTGGAGATGTTCTCAGTTCCTGATATTAAGACAATTAAATTCCCCTCTGAATGTTATTTTTACAAAGTCATTTCAAGATGAGGGGACATAATGTTGAGCTCAGCTGGCCAAATCAGCTTATCTTGCGTGATGGCGGCAGGAAAGGACTCCTCTGCTCGAATTCTCCCCTGGGCTCTGGAGACACCTCACTGATAGCTAAAAAGACCAAGGAGTATGCTGTCCGACTCTGGATTCAGCAAAGCTCTGACCAGGTGCTGCTCAGTACCATCAAGACCACGGTCCCTGAAATCAAGAAGGATGTACCTTCTACTTCATAACTAACTTATACTCTCTTTTTTACACTGATCACAACACATCACAAACATTGAGTTCAGAGCGTTAGGCCAACTGTCAGCTTCATCTGAAATACTTTATACCAGTATTTACCTCCTTAATGGTTACCACGCCTCTGCACTTCCAGCATTATTTCTTTCTAATCAATCATCCAGGTGTCAGTGTACTATTTGGCCATTCCATGCCGTTTTACTTCCCTCCGACACCCTCTGTTCAGGCTGGAGCATTATAGGCTTTATCTCCTGTTTGCCACTGAACTACACATATATATACAGGCATAAATTAACAATTTACATTCAATTTTCATTAAAAGATACTGAATGGTTCAAGCTTACCACAATTTCATGGAAATAAACACAGATACGTTGATTAGCAATGAATTCTGGCACAAAATACTGGCACAAATTCCCATCTGCTTATGTTCCAGGCTTTTATTTAACACAAATATGAGCTGGCTTCAACGCACTGTTGCTTTATCAAGATTATTTGCACTAGTGGTCTCGAACTAACGCTCCTAAGTGAGTATATCAGCGAGTCTAGCCAATGAGGCCACGTTTCGACAAGTGTTTGAAAAAATGTTACCTTTTCACGTCTCCCCTAACAACGAAAGATAGTATTTATAGCCCGACCAATCGTGGTTAGTCTTTCATTTGTTGCGCTCCAATCAATTTGGAGTTTACATGGTAGGCTATTTCTGTAACGTAAGGGTTTTTCAAACACGTTATAAAAAAATTTTATGAGCAGAAATGATTTTATGTTGTCAGGCACCCCCACTATTTTATTTTGGTTATAATTTATTAATTCCTGGACTATTTGCGTAACGTTTTACATATTCTTTGTCAGCAAGCCCTAAGGAACCCAAATATCCAAATTTAAAAGAGCTACGTGGCTGCGTTCAAAATATGCAATTCCTTCTACCTCCTGTTTCGAAGATGTGCTGTCTGGGTACTGTAATGTTTTCAAACGTAAACCCATATAATGTTATCTTTCCTAATAAGCGTTTTTTTTATGATTTTAAAACCTAACTCTGGGAAGGGTAGTGAATTTATCACTGTCCGTCTGAAAAAAAGTTAGTGCATGTAGTCTTACACGCGTGATGGCAGCATTTGTGTATCGCGCGACGCGTGTTGCATGCGTTCCTGATTTTCAGCCCTCCCTCTCTCTTTATCCTTTAGTCCATCTGTTCGTTCGTTCCGCCGTGTATAAAATGGAATGAATGAAATATTAAAATTAGGTCATTGTTCAGCTTGGTATCTCAATGTTTTTCCAAGAAATACAGCACACGTTTCATTGAAGAAAGCGGGTAATAATATAGTAAGCTTTTACTATCAACGTGAAAGCGTTACAATTTGCAGACGAAGCAGAAAACAAGGGGGATTTCGAGTACTGTCATTGTGACAGCACTGTTCTTTACCATTCTTCTTCCTTTATTTATTATATGTATTTATTAGGCTTTATATTTACTTGATAATTTATATATGTGGATTAGAATATTCCACGACACCTCCCCTCTTAAAACAGACATTATATGTCAGTCCTTTATTCTATATTCACATAGAGAAATTTATTATTATTTCTGGGGTTTACGGTGATTCTCATCACACGGATGGCGGCTTAAAAAATCCGCTCCCAAATTGGTTTTTCCAGATATATACTCAATGCTAAAATTATATGGAGCCAAAAGTAAAGACCATCGGAGTAACCTAGAGTTCTCATGCTTAGCCTGTGCTAGAAACGATAAAGGTTTGTGGTCTGTTTGCAACTTAAATGCCTTCCCATATAGATAAATATTGAATTTCTTTATCGCCCATATTACTGCAAGACATTCTTTTTTCGCTAGTTGAGTAGTTGATTTCAGCTTTATTCAACTTTCTGCTAGCATATGCCACTGGGCTTAATTCCCCATCCAATGCATCTGATTTCTGTAGTAGAGTTGCACCTAACCCAATATTACTTGCATCCGTCCTTACTATGAATTCTTGACTTAAGTCAGGTAATTTCAAAATGGGTTTACTTGTGAGCTTTTCCTTCAATTCTTGGTAAGTCATTTCACATTGTGGTGTCCATGTAATGCGATCTGGATGTCCTTTACGTGTCAATTCAGTTAACGGTGCACATATGGAATTAAAGTTTTTGATATACTTCTGGTAGAAACCACATAATGAGACAAAGGATCTCACGTCCTTCTTGGTTTGTGGTCTCGGGGCTTTCTGTAGTTTCTCTAAATTCTTTGGTCAGGGGTCATGTTTCCCTGATAAACTGTGTGTCCCAAAAATTCCAATTCTTTACATCCAACGCAACATTTGGTTGGTCGGGCTGTTAAATTTGCCTCCCTAAGTCGATCAAACAGCATGTTCAGAGAGTCAATGTGTTCCTCAAATGTTTCTGTTGCTATAAGGATATCATCCATAAAATTTGTTATACAGGGATTATTCAGAGGATCCAATAATTTTCTCATCATTCTAGAGAGACACTAGGCGCATTCTTCAATCCAAATGGCAATCTATTAAACTCATAGTGTCCTTCTGAGGTACTAAAAGCTAGGTATGGTCTAACCTCAGGCTTTACTGGAATCTGATAATATCCTTTACTCAGATCCACTTTGGAGAAATATTTAGCTTTATTTAGTCTGGCAAACAGCTGATTTGTATCCGGCAATGGATCCACCTGTCCTTCTGTAATAGCATTCAGTCTCCTGTAATCTATACAGAGTCTATGTTCTCCAGAGGGCTTCCTTAAGAGTACAACACCGGAACTATACGAAGATTCACTGTGTGAAATAATTCCTTCCTTCAATAGATAGTCTATCTCTTCCTTCAAAGCTTTCTCCTTAGCAAACGGAATCGAATATGGTTTCATACAGACAGGTGTGGAGTCTATTAGTTTCATATCATATTCCAATAGGTTTGTATGTCCTGGTCGGTCTGTTAACACCTCTGCATGATTATTTAGAACCTGTTGCACTCTCTCTTTCTGAGTTTTCGTTAAATGTGTACTGATTTTCACCTGTGCTGCTGTCTCACAGGGGTGTAATGGATATTCAAATGATGAAAGTGGTTCCTTTTTCATCTCCATGGCGATGGACAAGGTCAACAAGTGTGTCTCTTCCTGATGTTCTCTTTCCAAATATTTCTTCAGGAGATTCACATGATAGATTTTTTCTTTCCCCTTCTTATCTATCTTATAATTTGTTCTAGACACCTTCTCTAAAACTGTATATGGACCCTGCCATCCAATTTGTAACTTATTCTGACTCCCGGGCAAAAGAAGCAGTACCTTCTCTCTCCCACAGCCAAATCTCTGTCTTTCGCCTTCCTGTTATAATAGGCAGCATGTTTCTTCCTGGCTTGTTTCAAATTTTCATTGGCAAGTTTCCAGCCAGTTTTTAACCGAGTGGTCAGCTCATTCACATATTGGTATGAAGATGTAATGTTTTCCTCTGCCTTTTCATCAGTCCACGTTCTTAACATAGCTACATATGGACCTTTAATTGTGTGGACCTATTTGTCCATGCACCGTATGGTCTCTTCCACTCGAAGCTTTATAGTGATGATTTTTCCTCCCAGAATTATCATTCACAAAACGACCGCTACCAATTTTTCTTTTTGGGGCTTTCTCCCCACTTAAAATTCTTGATGAGAGATTTCCTCTCTACATCCTCTTCCTCCAGTTTGTTTAAGTCCGATTGAGGGATTGTCGGCTTATCCTGGGGTAAGACATCCTTTTGCACTCTCCGCATAGTGGCCATTGTAAAACAGTTAAGTGAAGCTTGTCCGTGAAAAGGGGCTTCCCATTCCATTTGGTCCACTTTATCAAATCTATTTTTCTTTTTATTATCAGGCCTAATTTTGCCCCGTGGCGTGTCCAGGTCCTGATCCATGTTCCCACTTGTGGGTGTTCCCTCATGTGCTATGCTACACCTTTCTACAAAATTCTCAATGTCCCATCTTGCTTTGGGCCAATAATAATTGTGAGCCACCTTTTGAATGATGGTACCTATCTTCTCATGGTCCCCATCTGGTTTCACATGTAGGCTCCTTATTAATTCTGTCCTATATCTTTTTGGAAGAACCAGCTGTCCGTGACCTTTGGATCTAGCTCCAGTCTTCCTATACATCAACTTGTTTTTCATGTAAAAATCTCCCTTGCCTGGAGTTGTATGACAAGTTGACAATTTTCTGAAACAAAGCTTGAGTGTTTTATCCCCAGCCTGTGCCTTCCTCATCTCTTCTGGAGTGGTATCTAACATAATATCCTCCTCCTGTCTTGAGGTCGACCTGACCTGAAGGGTTGCCATATACACAGGTTTCCTTCTGCAACGGTCAGTGTCATGATTGTCCATCTTACAATTTTTACACCACCTTTTTCCTTGGTTGAAAGATTTTCTTTCATCATATTTCCTTTCATCGAATTGTGGAATTTATTTTTATTTTCATACCGTGGCCTATCAAATTGGTGCTTACCTTTATTTTGATCCTTAGGATCAAATTTATTAAAGTTCTGTGGTGCCCTAAAGTTATCCACTTGTTTCTTTTTATTACCTGTACCTCTGCTTGAGCTGCTTGATACCTTTCAGCAACATTTAGCAACTCACCCAGCCTCTCTGCACCTTGTTCCATGAGAAACTTCCTCAGGTCTGGAGCCATGGACTCTCTTAATTGCTCTATAAGGACCATTTCCTTAAGATCTTGGGTTTTCCCCAGAGAAGTCCATTTCTCCAAGTATGTCTCTATTCGTGCAGAGAACTGGTGATAGGTTTTCACCTGACAGTAGTTTAGCATTCCTAAATTTTTTCCTATAAAATTCTGCATTCTTTTCATATCTTAACAAAAGAGCCTGCTTTAGCATGTCATAATTTTCCTGATCACCTCTGCTCATTTTTGCAAAAACTTCATAAGCTGCCCCACGAAGTCCCTGAGATAACTTTAAGCTCCACCTTTCTCTCTCTAACCCATACGTGGTAGCTAATAGTTCATACCTATTTAGGTAGCTCTCTATATCATCGTCTTTCTCAACAAAATGATCTAAATGAAAATTCATAGCTGAGGTTGAGGCTCCTTGAGTAACCGTAGCATCAGAGGCAAAGGGACTGGCACCATTTTCAGGAGCATGGCCTGAAACTCAAACTCCCTTAGTCGTAACTCATGTTCCCTTTGTAATCTTTTATCTTCTGCTTCCCTTTCTGCAGCTAATTTCCTTCCTCTCTTCTGCAGCTAAGTGCTTCTCTTTCCTTTCGGCAGCTAATCTTTTGTCTTCCTTTTCTGCTTCCAATTTCTTAGCCTCTTAGCCTCAGCCTCAATCTGCAACCTCTTAGTCTCAGCCTCCTCTGCAACTTTCTTTCAGCCTCTAACTTTCTTTCGGCCTCTTTTCTAATCTTCTTTCTTCGCGTTCAATAAATTTGTCACATTCCGTAGTGACATAGGCAACCATAACTTGCCCATCTAATCCTAACTCTTTTGCAGTCTGTACAGCAGCAGATCGAAACTTGGCCAGGTCCGCCATTGTCTATCAGGTAAATTTCTACAATGTCTAACCAACAATTTAATCTCTAAATATATCTAATGGACAACACAGGCACCGTGAGCTCAACCTTATTTAATTCCACCCAAGGATACCTTTTAATTCTTATATTCCCTGAAGTGAATTACCCCCAATATTTTTAATAGGGAAAGATTCAAAATCCCGGACGAGCCCCCAATATATGTGGTGAAGTGGGATGTTATAAATATTTATAGGGGACTTAGTGTACTGACTGAGATCAGCTGTGAAGGTATCTATATCTATTAAGAGTAGTGTATTATAGATAACCTTACTTGCTGCCACATATCTATATATCTCAGTCAGAATTATTCTGGAATAGTGTGATGACTACGTTATGTGTCTAGGGTATGTGTATGATGAAGTGTAAGTCACAACAACAGACAGATAAACAATTTAATTTAATCCACTACTCTTGACAACACTGTGACACTCACATACATATAACACTCTATGAGAATATCTTAAGGAGTCACTGATAACTTTTCAAATAACAATATGTATTCATTTTTGTCATAAAGGTATATGAATATTGTAGTGACATATATTATTAAAAATATCCTATGTGTGTCAGTTGTGTAGTAGTAATATGAGGTAATACTGGTTTTGTTTTGTTCAAGCTCTGTTGGTATTTGTCATCATGACTTCAATAGTTTGTCTTTTGGGACTAATATTGGAGATGTTCTCAGTTCCTGATATTAAGACAATTAAATTCCCCTCTGAATGTTATTTTTACAAAGTCATTTCAAGATGAGGGGACATAATGTTGAGCTCAGCTGGCCAAATCAGCTTATCTTGCGTGATGGCGGCAGGAAAGGACTCCTCTGCTCGAATTCTCCCCTGGGCTCTGGAGACACCTCACTGATAGCTAAAAAGACCAAGGAGTATGCTGTCCGACTCTGGATTCAGCAAAGCTCTGACCAGGTGCTGCTCAGTACCATCAAGACCACGGTCCCTGAAATCAAGAAGGATGTACCTTCTACTTCATAACTAACTTATACTCTCTTTTTTACACTGATCACAACACATCACAAACATTGAGTTCAGAGCGTTAGGCCAACTGTCAGCTTCATCTGAAATACTTTATACCAGTATTTACCTCCTTAATGGTTACCACGCCTCTGCACTTCCAGCATTATTTCTTTCTAATCAATCATCCAGGTGTCAGTGTACTATTTGGCCATTCCATGCCGTTTTACTTCCCTCCGACACCCTCTGTTCAGGCTGGAGCATTATAGGCTTTATCTCCTGTTTGCCACTGAACTACACATATATATACAGGCATAAATTAACAATTTACATTCAATTTTCATTAAAAGATACTGAATGGTTCAAGCTTACCACAATTCATAGAATAAACACAGATACGTTGATTAGCAATGAATTCTGGCACAAAATACTGGCACAAATTCCCATCTGCTTATGTTCCAGGCTTTTATTTAACACAAATATGAGCTGGCTTCAACGCACTGTTGCTTTATCAAGATTATTTGCACTAGTGGTCTCGAACTAACGCTCCCAAGTGAGTATATCAGCGAGTCTAGCCAATGAGGCCACGTTTCGACAAGTGTTTGAAAAAATGTTACCTTTTCACGTCTCCCCTAACAACGAAAGATAGTATTTATAGCCCGACCAATCGTGGTTAGTCTTTCATTTGTTGCGCTCCAATCAATTTGGAGTTTACATGGTAGGCTATTTCTGTAACGTAAGGTTTTGTTCAAACACGTTATAAAAAAATTTTATGAGCAGAAATGATTTTATGTTGTCAGGCATCCCCACTATTTTATTTTGGTTATAATTTATTAATTCCTGGACTATTTGCGTAACGTTTTACATATTCTTTGTCAGCAAGCCCTAAGGAACCCAAATATCCAAATTTAAAAGAGCTACGTGGCTGCGTTCAAAATATGCAATTCCTTCTACCTCCTGTTTCGAAGATGTGCTGTCTGGGTACTGTAATGTTTTCAAACGTAAACCCATATAATGTTATCTTTTCTAATAAGCGTTTTTTATGATTTTAAAACCTAACTCTGGGAAGGGTAGTGAATTTATCACTGTCCGTCCGAAAAAGTTAGTGTTTGTAGTCTTACACGCGTGATGGCAGCATTTGTGTATCGCGCGACGCGTGTTGCATGCGTTCCTGATTTTCAGCCCTCCCTCTCTCTTTATCCTTTAGTCCATCTGTTCGTTCGTTCCGCCGTGTATAAAATGGAATGAATGAAATATTAAAATTAGGTCATTGTTCAGCTTGGTATCTCAATGTTTTTCCAAGAAATACAGCACACGTTTCATTGAAGAAAGCGGGTAATAATATAGTAAGCTTTTACTATCAACGTGAAAGCGTTACAATTTGCAGACGAAGCAGAAAACAAGGGGGATTTCGAGTACTGTCATTGTGACAGCACTGTTCTTTACCATTCTTCTTCCTTTATTTATTATATGTATTTATTAGGCTTTATATTTACTTGATAATTTATATATGTGGATTAGAATATTCCACGACAGTAATGAAGAACAGAGAAAAACCAATATTAGATTATTTACAAGGAATGCATTTCATCCAAGACTGTGGAAAAGGTGTTGAGAATAGACAATGATGGTATGAGGATAAGGGATAGTCTGAAGGGGTGCTCGTGTGGATAATGACAGATAAATGGTGGACTGAGTGTCATCCCGGACACCCCCGGTCTTTTACATCCATTTGCCCTTGTTAACAACAGGGACTTTGTTAGAGACTTTACTTTTTTTTTTTTTTTTTTTTTTTGTTGGTTGTTCGTATACCCTAACCACTTGAAAGTCAGCATTTTAAAACAGCTGCCCGACAATATTCGGACATTTCCTTATATTTGACATAAATAAATGGCTTGTGGATGTACAGTTATATATGATGCTGGCAACGTCATAAAATAACTTGTTTTATTAACCACCACTGTAAGAAATGGTGACTACTTCGTGCTGATTTCCTCGCAAAGAACCAATAGCAGACGTGGCCCCAGACTCCAGAGGGAGCAGGGAATTTATCATGATATCAGGGTGTATATATTTTATTACTAACACTATAGTACGTTCTATATATATATATACATATATAAATTAAAACGTAAATGTAAAGCCTAACAAATAAATTTAATAAAAGGAAAGAAGAATGGTAAAGAACAGTGCTGTCACAATGACTGTACTCGAAATCCCCCTTGTTTTCTCCTGCGTCTGCAAATTGTAACGTTTCGCGTTGATAGTAAAGGCCTTCGGCAACATACACGCGTTTCCCCAACACAATAAAATGTGTACTCCAATTCTAAGAAAAACCTTGAGATACGCAAGATGACCTAGATTTAAAATTCCATTCATGTCTTTTTATACACTACGTTACCTAAAACGAAAGACAGATGGACTAAAGATAGAAAGAAGGGAGGGCTGAAAGCGGGGACGCAGGAAATACTACCACAGTCGCGCGATACACAATTACTACTATCACGCGTGTAAGGCCACAAGCACTAGCTTTTTTTTTCAAATCGACAGTGAAAAAAAAAACACTACTACTACAAGAATCATGTTTAAAAACATGAAAAATGCTTATTAGGAAATATGAAATTCTACTGATTTACATCTAAGCTCCTGACTTTAGTATGACATAACAGTGGAAAATGCAGGACAGGTGGCGGTTCTAAACAACGAAAAGGAATAAAGAACAAATATACGACTATCTTTGGAAAACACATATTTTGAACGCCGCCATGTAGCTCACTTTAACTTATATATTATTGTACGGCCGGACTTGCTAACCAAGAATATGTTATGTGTTACGCCTTTAGTCTGTTAATAAAATAGTTATGGCCAAAATACAATAGTGGGGGTGCCTGACAGCATGAAATCATTTCTGCTCATAAAATTTTTTTATAACGTGTTTGAAAAACATTACGTTACGGAAATAGCCTACCATGTTAACTCCTATTTGATTGGCGGGAATGAGATGTAAGACTAAACACGATTAGTTGGACTGCAAATACTAGTTTAGTTGTTAGGGGAAACGTGAGAAGGGTAATATTTTTTGAAAAGTAGGTAAACATGGCATGATTGGTTAGAGCTACCAATACAGTGCAGACCTGATAAGGAGAACTCACCAGGGACCCAAGAAATAGTTCTTCTTATCAGAAATTCCTCTTATCCAGATAAGAGTTCAAGCATATGGTAATGCATTTACAACGTACAATACAATAATGAATTAGCGTTGAATATGACAGATGTATGACACAGAAAATATGTAAATCACCAAAAGTGTTAATGTACAAAGTTGGCACAAATATCTAGAGAATAACAGCACTTTTTACACTTTGAAATGAAAAAGCTGCAATTTTCCTCTGTATCTTACTTAGTACCTGTACTTGAGTTAATAAAAATGTCTTTCCATGACATCCTTAAATTCAAAGAAATGATAAATTAAATCATCTTGGCATCCAGCCTGCATTATATACATGTTAGTTTTATCCATGCAATTTGAAACTTCCAACTGTGAAATAGTTTGTACCGTTAACCCACAGTCATCATTATCTCTAGAATTTGCAAACTCTTAAACGATAAAGCACTCTTAAATGAAAAAGTCTGTAATTTTCCTCTGTACTGCATCAATGTGACCTACAAGTTTGGACAACATTGCTGACCTATAATGAACCTTCAGATTTTGAATAATACCTTGGTCACAAGGCTGAAGTTTGGTTGTCGCATTTGGTGGTAAAAATAAAAGTTCTGTTGCTTTTAGATTTTGAACATTTATGTGGGCTGAACAGTTGTAAAGCACCAAAAGAACTTTGTGATGTTGACGTTCCATATAATGATCAAATGCATATAACCACGTGGTGAAAATGTATGATGTCATCCAGGCTATTGAATTAGCTGCATAATCAACAGACAATTTTTTCAAACCTTTAAAACAGCGTGGATTTTTTAATTTACCAATTTCAAGTAATGGCAATTTATCTGAACCATCCATATTTGTACACACAACAATTGTGATTCTTTCTTTCTTTCCGTTCCCCCCGGCACTTTTCATTTCTGAAGGAAAAAGCCTTGTCAGGCAGCAATCTCCAAAACAATCCAGTTTCATCAGCGTTAAACACATCAACGGAATTATACCTACTCATGGCTGGTTTTAGCACCTCCTCCGTCCATGACTCGGTAGTCATTTCATTAACAGAATGCCTTTCCCCACACAAAAAAAGAAAAGGTAAAGGAACCCGTTACACGCCCATTGAGGCATATTGGGAATATGGTGTTAGGCCCATATTATCTTGACCGTCGGCACACTAGGGGTGATGTGGTTGGCATCACACCGGCCGCGTTAACCTTCACAGGGTTGCTCTGGTACTCATTTGGGGCTGGGTCGACCCAGGAGCCGTTTGTAACCTAATAAATTCCCACCTCATCTGGGGATCGAACCATAGACTACTAGGAAGCCAGTGCACTAACCACTATGCTACCGCGGCTTTGTAAGTAATGTGCCGTTTTTTAAAACAACGCAACCAGCCAGGACTACATTTCCAGCCAGTCCGCCCTTCCAGAAATGCTAACTCTTCTGCCTTTGCAGTTAATATAGGTCCATTTACAGTAACATTTGCTGATCTCGCCATGGTGAACCATTTTAGGAGCGCCGTGTCAACCACATCACACGTCGCTTTTCGGTTCTTCATTCTGGGACAATCAACTTGTCCACCATAAAACATTTTTCTGTACCGATCCTTATTTTTTATGATTCCTGAAAGCGTTGATTTTGGAATGTCGAATTCCTTTGCTATTTCCATTTTCTTTATGCCACTATTTTCCACTTCTTGTACTAGCTCAATCTTTCTTTTCAAAGAAATGGATTTTAACTTTCCAGCCATTTTTAGAGGGGAAATAACTCAAATTCTAACACTGACGAAGCGCGCAATTTCCGAAAATAGCCGAAAAGTTGTACAAATGTGCAGGTACTGTATTTGAAAAAAAAGTTCGCCTTAAGCAGATCAAATTATATAGTCGGGACACGTTTAATCGTTCGGCATATCCGAAAATTCGTGATAAACGGATTCCGCTTAACCGGACATTTTTTACAAAGACAAATAAGAAAAATTGCCGGGGATAAACAAATTGTTCTTCACAACAGAAATTCGCCACATCCGAGATCGCCTTAAGCGGTTTGCACTGTATACTCAATTCAGGGCGTCTGTTCCGAGCCACATCTTGTAATAAACCTACTAAGAAACAGTGCGTTGAGCACCAGTGCATATTTTTTATAAATAAAAGCCTGGGACAGAGGCAGATCGAAATTGTGCTATATTCATTGCCGGTCAACGTAATTCTGTGTTATTTCCATGAATTGTGGTAAGCTTGAAATATTTGACATCTTTTAATGAAAATTGAATGTAAATTGATAATTTATGTCTGTATATATGTGTGGTTCAGTAGCGAACATGAGGTAAAGCCTATATAATGCTCCAGCCTGAACAGAAGGTGTCGGAGGAAAGTAAAACTACATGGAATTGCTAAACAGTACACTGACACCTATTTTATTGACTAGAAAGAAATAATGCTGGAATTGCAGAGGCGTAGTAACCATTAGGGAGGAATATACTGGTGAAAATTGTTTCAGATGAAGATAGCAGTTGGCCTACCGCTCTGAACTCAGTGTTTGTTATGTATTGTGCTCAGTGTAGAAATAGAGTATAAATTAGTTCTGAAGTAGGAGGTACAACCTTCTTGTTTCAGGGACTGTGGTCCTAAAGCTATTGAGCAGTACCTGGTCAGAGCTTTGCTGAATCCAGAGGCGGACAGCATACTCCTTGGTCCATATAGCAAACAGTGAGGTGTCTCCAGAACACAGGGGAGCAATCGAGCAGAGGAGTCTTTTCCTGCCGCCATCACGAAAGTTAAGCCTATGTGGCCAGCGGAGCTCAACATTATGTATACCCCCTTAAACTGACATTGTATTAAAATAAGAGGGGAAATTAATTGTTTTAATGAACGGAACTGAGAACATCTCCAATACTAGTTCCAACAGAAATAAACACTTGAAGTCATGAAGACAAATAACAACATAGCTTGAAAAAAAAACAACACCAGTATTACCTCATATTACTACTACACAACTGACACACATAGGATAAGATTAATAAAATATGTCACTACAAGATTCATATTGATAAATTCTGTACATATAACTTGTAATTAAAATTGATTGTGAATTCCTGGTTCACTTTGTATTTGAATCAAGACTCATATATATATATATTAATGAAAAGTACTTAATACATATTGATATTTGAAAATTTACCAGTGACTCGTTTAAGATAGTCTCATAGAATGTTTCATGTGTGTGAGTGTCACAGTGTTGTCAAGTGTGGTGGAATAAATTAAATTGTTTATCTGTCTGTTGTTGTTGTGACTTACACTTCATCATATACATACCCTAGACATATAACGTAGTCATCACAATATTCCAGAATAATTCTGACTGAGGTATAAATATGTGGCAGCAAGTAAGGTTATCTGTAAAACACTACACCTATTAGATACAGATACCTTCACAGCTGATCTCAGTCAGTACACTAAGTCCCCTATAGATATTTATAAAATCCCACTTTACCACATATATTGGGGTCCGGTCCGGGATATTGAACTTTCTCCTGTTATATATATTGGGAATTATAAGAATTAAAAGTTATCCCTGGGTGGAATTAAATAAGGTTGAGCTCTCAGTGCCTGTGGTGTCATTAAATAAATAATTATAGATTATATTGTTTAGTTAGATATTATTTACATTTACCTGTTAGAAAATGGCGGACCTGGCCAAATTTCGATCTGCTGCTGTACAGACTGCAAAAGAGTTAGGAATGGACGGGCAAATTATGATTTCTTATGTCACTGCTGAATGTGACAAATATATTGAACGGGAAGAAAGAAGATTAGAAAAAGAGGCCGAAAGAAAGTTAGAGGCTGAAAAGGAAATTAAGAGGTTGCAGATTGAGGCTGACAAAGAGGCTAAAGCATTGGAGGCAGAAAGAGAAGAGAAGAGATTAGCTGCAGAAAGAGAAGACAAAAGATTGGCTGCAGAAAGAGAAGCAGAAGATAGGAGATTACAAAGGGAACATGAGTTACGACTAAGGGAGTTTGAGTTTCAAGGCCATGCTCCTGAAAATGGTGCCAGTCCCTTTACCTCTGATGCCACTGCTAGCCAGGGAGCCTCAACCTCAGCTATGAACTTTCATTTAGATCATTTTGTTGAGAAAGACGATGATATTGAGAGCTATCTTAATAGATATGAACTATTAGCTACCACATATGGGTTAGAAAGAGAAAGGTGGAGCTTAAAGTTATCTCAAGGACTTCGTGGGGCAGCTTATGAAGTTTTTGCTAAAATGAGCAGAGGTGAACAGGAAAATTATGACATGCTAAAGCAGGCTCTTTTGTTAAGGTATGAAAAGAACGCAGAATTTTATAGGAAAAAATTTAGGAATGCTAAACTACTGTCAGGAGAAACCTATCACCAGTTCTCTGCACGAATAGAGACATACTTGGAGAAATGGACTTCTCTGGGGAAAACCCAAGATCTTAAGGAAATGATCCTTATAGAACAATTAAGAGAGTCCATGGCTCCAGACCTGAGAAAGTTTCTCATGGAACAAGGTGCAGAGAGGCTGGGTGAGTTGCTAAATGTTGCTGAAAGGTATCAAGCAGCTCAAGCAGAGGTAACAGGTAATAAAAAGAAACAGGTGGATAATTTTAGGGCACCACAGGACTTTAATAAATTTGATCCTAGGGATCAAAACAAAGGTAAGCACCAGTTTGATAGGCCACGGTATGACAATAAAAATAAAACCCCACAATTCGATGAAAGGAAATATGATGAAAGAAAATCTTTCAACCAAGGAAAAAGGTGGTGTAAAAAATTGTCAGATGGACAATCATGACACTGACCGTTGCAGAAGGAAACCTGTGTATATGGCCACCCTTCAGGTCAGGTCGACCTCAAGACAGGAGGAGGATATTATGTTGGATACCACTCCAGAAGAGATGAGGAAGGCACAGGCTGGGGATAAGACCCTCAAGCCTTGTTTCAGGAAATTGTCAACTTGTCATACTACTCCAGGCAAGGGAGATTTTTACATGAAAAACAAGTTGATGTATAGGAAGACTGGAGCTAGATCCAAAGGTCAGGGACAGCTGGTACTTCCTAAAAGATATAGGGCAGAATTAATAAGGAGCCTACATGTGAAACCAGATGGGGACCATGAGAAAATAGGTACCATCATCCAAAAGGTGGCTCACAATTATTATTGGCCCAAGGCAAGATGGGACATTGAGAATTTTGTAGAAAGGTGTAGCATAGCACATGAGGGAACACCCACAAGTGGGAACATTGATCAGGACCTGGACACGCCCAGGGGCAAAATTAGGCCTGATAATAAAAAGAAAAATAAATTTGATAAAGTGGACCAAAGGGAATGGGAAGCCCCTTTTCACGGACAAGCTTCACTTAACTGTTTTACAATGGCCACTATGCAGAGAGAGTGCAAAAAGATGTCTTACCCCAGGATAAGCCGAAAATCCCTCAATCGGACTTAAACAAACTGGAGGAAGAGGATGTAGAGAGGAAATCTCTCATCAAGAATTTTAAGTGGGGAGAAAGCCCCAAGAGGAAAATTGGTAGCGGTCGTTTTGTGCATGATAATTCTGGGAAGAAAAATCATCACTATAGCGCTTCTAGTGGAAGAGACCATACCGGTGCATGGACAAATAGGTCCACAAAATTAAAGGTCCTTATGTAACGCTGTTAAGAACGTGGACTGATGAAAAAGCAGAAGAAAATATTACATCCTCATACCAATATGTGAATGAGCTGACCACTCGTTTTAAAAACTGGCTGGAAACTTGCCAATGAAAATTTGAAACAAGCCAGGAAGAAACATGCTGCCTATTATAACAGGAAGGCGAAAGACAGAGATTTGGCTGTGGGAGAGAAGGTACTGCTTCTTCTCCCCGGGAGTCAGAATAAGTTACAAATTGGATGGCAAGGTCCATATACAGTTCTAGAGAAGGTGTCTAGAACCAATTATAAGATAGATAAGAAGGGAAAGAAAAAATCTATCATGTGAATCTCCTGAAGAAATATTTGGAAAGAGAACATCAGGAAGAGACACACTTGTTGACCTTGTCCATTGCCATGGAGATGAAAAAGGAACCACTTTCATCATTTGAATATCCATTACACCCCTGTGAGACAGCGGCACAGGTGAAAATCAGTACACATTTAACGAAAACTCAGAAAGAGAGAGTGCAACAGGTTCTAGATACTCATACAGAGGTGTTAACAGACCGACCTGGGCATACAAACTTATTGGAATATGATATGAAACTGATAGACCCCACACCTGTCTGTATGAAACCATATTCGATTCCTTTTGCTAAGGAGAAAGCTTTGAAGGAAGAGATAGACTATTTGTTGAAGGAAGGAATTATTTCACACAGTGAATCTTCGTATAGTTCCGGTGTTGTACTCTTAAGGAAGCCCTCTGGAGAACATAGACTCTGTATAGATTACAGGAGACTGAATGCTATTACAGAAGGACAGGTGGATCCATTGCCGGATACAAATCAGCTGTTTGCCAGACTAAATAAAGCTAAATATTTCTCAAAAGTGGATCTGAGTAAAGGATACTATCAGATTCCAGTAAAGCCTGAGGTTAGACCATACCTAGCTTTTAGTACCTCAGAAGGACACTATGAGTTTAATAGATTGCCATTTGGATTGAAGAATGCGCCTAGTGTCTTCTCTAGGATGATGAGAAAATTATTGGACCCTCTGAATAATCCATGTATCACAAATTTCATGGATGATATCCTTATAGCAACAGAAACATTTGAGGAACACATTGACTCTCTGAACATGCTGTTTAATCGACTTAGGGAAGCGAATTTAATAGCATAACCAACCAAATGTTGCGTTGGATGTAAAGAATTGGAATTCTTGGGACACACAGTTTATCAGGGAAACATGACCCCTGACCCAAAGAATTTAGAGAAACTAAAGAAAGCCCCGAGACCACAAACCAAGAAAGATGTGAGATCCTTTGTCTCATTATGTGGTTTCTACCAAAAGTATATCAAAAACTTTAATTCCATATGTGCACCGTTAACTGATTTGACACGTAAGGGAAATCCAGATCGAATTACATGGACACCACAATGTGAAATGGCTTACCAGGAATTGAAGGAAAAGCTCACAAGCAAACCTATTTTGAAATTACCTGACTTAAGTCAAGAATTCATTGTAAGGACGGATGCCAGTAATATTGGGTTAGGTGCAACTCTGCTACAGAGATCAGATGCATTGGATGGGGAATTAAGCCCAGTGGCATATGCTAGCAGAAAGTTGAATAAAGCTGAAACCAACTACTCAACTAGCGAAAAAGAATGTCTTGCAGTAATATGGGCGATAAAGAAATTCAATATTTATCTGTATGGGAAGGCATTTAAGTTGCAAACGGATCACAAACCTTTGTCGTTTCTAGCACAGGCTAGGCATGAGAACTCGAGATTACTCCGTTGGTCTTTATTTATGCAGCCATTTGAGTTTAGCATAGAGTATATAAGTGGAAAAACAAATCTGGGAGCGGATTTTTTAAGCCGCCATCCGTGTGATGAGAATCACCCTAAACCCCAGGAAAAATAATAAATTTCTCTATGTGTATATAGAATTATAGACTGACATATAACGTCTGTTTTAAGTGGGGAGGATTTTTCGTGAGAAATTCTAATCCACATATATAAATTAAAACGTAAATGTAAAGCCTAACAAATAAATTTAATAAAAGGAAAGAAGAATGGTAAAGAACAGTGCTGTCACAATGACTGTACTCGAAATCCCCCTTGTTTTCTCCTGCGTCTGCAAATTGTAACGTTTCGCGTTGATAGTAAAGGCCTTCGGCAACATACACGCGTTTCCCCAACACAATAAAATGTGTACTCCAATTCTAAGAAAAACCTTGAGATACGCAAGATGACCTAGATTTAAAATTCCATTCATGTCTTTTTATACACTACGTTACCTAAAACGAAAGACAGATGGACTAAAGATAGAAAGAAGGGAGGGCTGAAAGCGGGGACGCAGGAAATACTACCACAGTCGCGCGATACACAATTACTACCATCACGCGTGTAAGGCCACAAGCACTAGCTTTTTTTTTTTCAAATCGACAGTGAAAAAAAAACACTACTACTACAAGAATCAGGTTTAAAAACATGAAAAAATGCTTATTAGGAAATATGAAATTCTACTGATTTACATCTAAGCTCCTGACTTTAGTATGACATAACAGTGGAAAAGGCAGGACAGGTGGCGGTTCTAAACAACGAAAAGGAATAAAGAACAAATATACGACTATCTTTGGAAAACACATATTTTGAACGCCGCCATGTAGCTCACTTTAACTTATATATTATTGTACGGCCGGACTTGCTAACCAAGAATATGTTATGTGTTACGCCTTTAGTCTGTTAATAAAATAGTTATGGTCAAAATACAATAGTGGGGGTGCCTGACAGCATGAAATCATTTCTGCTCATAAAAATTTTTTTATAACGTGTTTGAAAAAACATTACGTTACGGAAATAGCCTACCATGTTAACTCCTATTTGATTGGCGGGAATGAGATGTAAGACTAAACACGATTAGTTGGACTGCAAATACTAGTTTAGTTGTTAGGGGAAACGTGAGAAGGGTAATATTTTTTGAAAAGTAGGTAAACATGGCATGATTGGTTAGAGCTACCAATATAATCAATTCAGGGCGTCTGTTCCGAGCCACATCTTGTAATAAACCTACTAAGAAACAGTGCGTTGAGCACCAGTGCATATTTTTTATAAATAAAAGTCTGGGACAGAGGCAGATCGAAATTGTGCTATATTCATTGCCGGTCAACGTAATTCTGTGTTATTTCCATGAATTGTGGTAAGCTTGAAATATTTGATATCTTTTAATGAAAATTGAATGTAAATTGATAATTTATGTATGTATATATGTGTGGTTCAGTAGCGAACATGAGGTAAAGCCTATATAATGCTCCAGCCTGAACAGAAGGTGTCGGAGGAAAGTAAAACTACATGGAATTGCTAAACAGTACACTGACACCTATTTTATTGACTAGAAAGAAATAATGCTGGAATTGCAGAGGCGTAGTAACCATTAGGGAGGAATATACTGGTGAAAATTGTTTCAGATGAAGATAGCAGTTGGCCTACCGCTCTGAACTCAGTGTTTGTTATGTATTGTGCTCAGTGTAGAAATAGAGTATAAATTAGTTCTGAAGTAGGAGGTACAACCTTCTTGTTTCAGGGACTGTGGTCCTAAAGCTATTGAGCAGTACCTGGTCAGAGCTTTGCTGAATCCAGAGGCGGACAGCATACTCCTTGGTCCATATAGCAAACAGTGAGGTGTCTCCAGAACACAGGGGAGCAATCGAGCAGAGGAGTCTTTTCCTGCCGCCATCACGAAAGTTAAGCCTATGTGGCCAGCGGAGCTCAACATTATGTATACCCCCTTAAACTGACATTGTATTAAAATAAGAGGGGAAATTAATTGTTTTAATGAACGGAACTGAGAACATCTCCAATACTAGTTCCAACAGAAATAAACACTTGAAGTCATGAAGACAAATAACAACATAGCTTGAAAAAAACAACACCAGTATTACCTCATATTACTACTACACAACTGACACACATAGGATAAGATTAATAAAATATGTCACTACAAGATTCATATTGATAAATTCTGTACATATAACTTGTAATTAAAATTGATTGTGAATTCCTGGTTCACTTTGTATTTGAATCAGGACTCATATATATATTAATGAAAAGTACTTAATACATATTGATATTTGAAAATTTACCAGTGACTCGTTTAAGATAGTCTCATAGAATGTTTCATGTGTGTGAGTGTCACAGTGTTGTCAAGTGTGGTGGAATAAATTAAATTGTTTATCTGTCTGTTGTTGTTGTGACTTACATTTCATCATATACATACCCTAGACATATAACGTAGTCATCACAATATTCCAGAATAATTCTGACTGAGGTATAAATATGTGGCAGCAAGTAAGGTTATCTGTAAAACACTACACCTATTAGATACAGATACCTTCACAGCTGATCTCAGTCAGTACACTAAGTCCCCTATAGATATTTATAAAATCCCACTTTACCACAATATATATATATATATATATATATATATATATATATATATATATATATATATATATATATTATATATATATATATATATATATATATATATATATATATATATAGTCGTCTTATGCTCGCAAAAGCACTTTCATCCGACTCTTCTTCTTCTTCTTTGATTCTTAGCCGCCGACTGTCAAAGCAGTCAGTGGTCATCACGTCTGTCGCGTCTTGTAGGGCAGCAACAAACTGCTTCCATTTTGTTCGGTCGGAGGCCATCTTTCGTACAGTACCCCAGATCTGGTCCATTCTTTGCATCTCGGCCTCCACAGTTCTCCGTCAAGTTGTTTTTGGTCGGCCTCTCTTTCGCTTTCCTTCAGGGGTCCATAGCATAGCTGTTCTTGTGATGGCATCGGGGTGTCTTCTGAGGACATTGCCAACCCAACTACAGCGTCTGCCAGTTATGATGGTGTGCATGTCCTCTTGGTTACTCCGAATAAGTAGTTCTTGGTTGCTGATGGTGTTTCCTGTCACGGATTGCCTCCATTTTGCTCTGCAGTGATGGTCCAGCGATGGCCAAAACCTAAAGTATCTAATGTGGGTCTTCAAAGGTATCTACCTTCGCACAAAATTACTCTTGGCAGAGATGCACATAGAAGGATGATGATGCTGCTACCTTGAGGGAGTGTTCACAAGATATTCATAAATCAAGAACAATGCTGAACGTGCCTTAGCACAGTTAACTTTTTATCTGCCCAACAACTTTTGTGAAGAGATATACTGTATGATTTCGCTCGTTCAAGCGCCCAACTGATTTAATTCAGTGAAATCATAATTAATAGCTCTGTTTTAAGTGTATTTAAGGTGACTGAGACATACGACTGCAGCACACTCAAAAGGATTAAATCATCTATAAATTTGTATATATAAAAATAACAAATTTAATAATCAACTATATTTAACAGTGTAAAATGAATAATTCTCTTTTAAAAAAGGTCATCGTCACAGGGTGATGTTATGGGTATTGAGGGAATTGTCTGAAAGTTCACTTGGCAGCTTTTAAATTTGTACTTAGCTGCCAGTAAGTTTGTTGGTTTCTGCTGCAGCCGATGTTTGGTTCTTTGCATATTATGGACTGATTCACTCTCGTTACTGGTCAAGTCTGGTGGTTGTGACACGTTCCAAGAAATATCAGGGAGTAATCACGAAGCTGGTCCAGCGTCTTCAAGACCCGTCTCATGGTGTTGTCTAGCGTTGACATCGGGCCACTTATACCACGCACTTTGTTCCAGAGATAGTACCGTAACTGGTACCACCGACTAGTATTATGAAAGAAGAGAAACGAATACCCTCACGAGTATTGGGTTTCCTGACACACAATCATGTCCCCTCCTCCCCCCACCCCCTTTTTTTCATTCCACCATCCCATCTACCTCAAAACGTTACCCTCTCTGAGCATTAATATTAATCCTAGTGAGCGGAAAACAATCATTACATTTATATTGAATATCTTTACATTTGTACTGGTTGAAAAGGTGAATAATATAATAAGTCTGTACATCAGTTCTATCGCCATCCACTCCCTGCTCCATATGGATCTTGGGACTACCTCTGCTTTTTGGTTCTCTATGATAAACCCGCATAAAGCAGTCACCAGCTCTTGCAGTGGTGGTTCATGAAACCATCATTCTATATGCTGAGGTTGCACGCCTCATACGACTTGGACATCCACTAGCAATTTTCACATGTTAATAAATGCAAAATATAGAATTTAAAAATGTACAACTCACCCAAAAATCTCTTGGGAATACTGACTCCTGGCTCAGAGAAATACTTAAGGCAACTTGTTTAAGATGCCTCTTACACGCGGTCTGTGGTATTACTATACAATAGGCCCTCACTCTGACTTTGTGTTCAGATTCCTAGGATTCCGGCTTTCCGTATTAATATAGGTAGAGTCCACAATATGCTCAAACAAAGTCCAGTCCGATAAATGGAAGTCTGATCCTATTCCTTACTCTGGCTAGCTTGCTGTCTTCTTGACGAGGTGAATTTTGCAGTGCTCTAAACCGGCAAAAGAGTCAGATTATATTGCAATTTTCGTCCCTCACGTGGTTGTTACAATCTGACCGGGATCCAGTCAGAGGTGTTGTTTGTAACATCTATAATTGCCCAGCCAATTGTATTCAATCATGCAATCAGATGGGGTTTATCCCAACAATTTCCTCGTGATTTTTTTTAAAGTCACTTTCCATATAAGGAATAGTTATTTCAGTCGATTATCGTTCCTGTTTACACTCACAACTTCCTACATTATCACACATAATGTCTTCATACCAATTTTGTCCGGAAGCGATTACAACATTTCCGTCGTCTTCAGGTGTGTCTGTCATATAACCGGTGCTCCTTGTGCAAACACGAACACCGGGTGTCACTACATGAAAATAACTGGCGGCCAATCTGGTCGTACCTGCATCAACTCTCAGCGAGGATGAGCAGACAAACAAACATTTACGAATTATTACAGGAAGAAGTGTAAACAATGACTCAAAAATACCAAATATTGTCCGAGGTAAGAAAATTGAACGCGAAGAGCACAAAGTGAATTACGAGATGGCACAAGAAATGAAAAGTTTCGAGGTCATTCTGTACACCGCTGTCTGGTGTTACTATACATCCTAGGTATGTAAATGTGTCCGTCTGCTCCAGCTCACTGGGTCTAAAACTAATGCTCAATAGTAAAAATTCTGAAGAAGATCAAGTGGTGGAGGAAGCAGAGATCGCATGAGATTTATATCAGGAGACCCAATACTTAAAAAAGAGGTGCATTGTTTCCTCTTAATCTGTGGTACAAGTTGCCAGCAGTCGACGCTGGACGCCTAAATCAGACGGGTCTTGAAGACGCTTTGCTGGATAACCTAAGAAGTTACCCCAGCCTTGTTGCAAGTAGCGTGCTACTGCCACCAGATTTCTCTATTGAAGAGCTGGACCAGTCCAAAGCACATGTGAGAACCAACAGCGATTGAAACAGATGCCAACTGACCCCACAACTTTAGTTAAGTAGCATACACGTATAGCCAATGGACATTTTCCCTCTTATCCACCAAAATTTAATCTCATCCGATGAGTACAAATATTGCTTCAATTTTATAAACAACTTTATTGATTTTAATCCTGTTAACTCATAATTGATTGTTAAACTTGTTATATGTAAATATTCATATATAGTCGTTTTAATCATTATTGAGTGAATTTGCACCCGTATGACTCAGGTTTTTTTAATACATAACCATCCAAAGCTAGTCAATTAGTAGTTGTGGGGCTCAGAAAATACGAGTCAGTATTTCCTCACAGAATGGATGAGAGAATAATAAGTTCACGACAACTTAGATGAAATCAGTTTTATGCTTGCTTTTCTTAAAAACCCTGTAAGGCTCTCTGAAATAGAAGCATCAATCTTCTATTTACATCTGTGCCAAGAGTAATCTTGTGGTTGATACCACTGAAGACCCTAATTTTTAAACTAAGTTTCGCCATTGTTGGACCACTACTGCACAGCAGGGGAGACAATAACATCACAAACAGGCAATCGAGGCTTACATTTCATTTGCTCAGCACACACACAAAATTGAATCTTTAACTTAAATGCCAAGTCAGCACTCTTGTAATGCTCTGAAACATGGAATAAATAAATATTACACACACATAAAGGTATGTTTTCAGGCACTCGTGAGAAATAAAGAAGTAGAAAACACAGTATTAAGGTCTTTGTCATGTGTAATCTGACCTATACTGTATAATAGGGGAACAACAGAAGTGATTGCGTCATTAATAAGCTGGATTGCACTAGGTAAATTTCCGGTGTTATGTGTTGCGGGTCGCACTAATGACCTCTGTCATCGAGGCACTATTTTTGTGGTGCTTACATGGCAGGGAGGATAGTGTGATTCGCTTCCATAATGTAACCGTGACTGAGCACTGGTTACGGCATCAATTAGTATAGTAATGTCACCGGTTTCCTTGTATATCTTCCAAGTTTTAAGTTAGTAGTGTTTGGTACTGGCCCTCTCCGCCAGAGTTGACAATTCTTGGATAAACTACTTTCCTTCTTACTTTCAACCCTTGGCTCGTTCGTACCCTTCTTTGTTGTTAATCAGTGACTGATTCGTATAGTGGAGTTATTACAGTGATTGATGATCAGACATTCAACAACAATCCTTCATGGATCAACTCAAGCATTTGTTTGTTCTCTTACAAAATCCTTATTTATTTACATGTAATATAAATATATTTCAAAGATGCAGGTTATTCTTCATATAGAGCACACCTGCAGTCATATCATAGTTACCTCAAGTATACATTCTGTATCTCAAAAATATGCAGGCATTTAATCTTCTTTGTACTTATCTCATCTCAAAGTACTTATTTAGCTTCCTCAAGCTCTATTTCATTTTGCCCAATCTGCCTCAAAACTCCTGATCAACTTTATGCAAAGTACTTTGTATTTCTATTCCTCTGGTACATCCTGGGCATTCCATTGCTTCTCTTCTTTAAACTTCTCGCCCAGTACCATTTCATTTACTCATTCTTCTAACATATCGTCTTGTGATTTCTCTACAGCGAGTCAGGAAAAATGTTCATCAAAATGCATAATAATTCATAAAAGGTCAATACTTGCAGGTGATTCCCTGAATCTCTCCTGTGAATACACTCACTAGTGACATTATAAAACAAATTCTCTTAAGTAGCATTTTTCTCTGACTATGAAACTTCTTAGTTTACTCATACTGTTCTGACTAATCTTAATCACATCCTCCGAATTTCCTAGGACTAGCATCTCCTAACTTATCTATATACCTTATGAGTTTACTTTGTCACTTCTAATCTATCTGTGATAACTTCTACAGATCTTATCAAACTTGTGGCAACCGCACAACATTCTGGTTTCTTCATCTTCAGAAATACACGACCGCACACTTGCGAGCGGTAAACCGTTCTGCCCTTGACTTCTAGTCAATGCTCAGCTGATCTGTCCCTGTTTATCAGCTAAAACGATTGGTCGGCCCTATTTCCACTCACTGGAAAAAATATGCTCACGCTTTTACAACGTAAGCGAATTCAGTGAACTATCGTCTGTTATTTTTAGACTTCTCTCACTCTATTCCCGTGTGTATTTTTTCCCTCAACTCACTAACACCTGCAAGGGACTTAATTCTACGTTATCTCCCTTTGACGTTTTAACTGAACTCTATATTCTCTTCTTTAAAGCTTACTACAACTTCGTTACATGCTAATTTTCTCAACCACGATTGAGAACCCACTAAATCTGCTTAACCCTAATTCAAGACCTTTATCCACCAACCATAATATGCGGAGTTTCCTCCCTTTTCTCAAAGCATCCTTTCACTCATTTTATCTCCCTTCAACTAAGACAAATAGTCTGTATCCAAATCCATTCATATTTCCTAAACCATTTTTCTACACTCTTTTACTTGACTAAAACCAAATCACCGTTCATATAAACCTTGCTTGAAGCACAAATAATGCTTTGGGCAAACCCAACGGTGACAGTAGCTCGGCGGCGGTGCCGCACGGAAGGTCATGGGTTCGATTTCCCGGTAAGCCACTCACGTCTATTGTTTTTCTGTTGTCTAGTTTTCCACTTCTTTATTTCTCACGAGTGCCTGAAAACATACCTTTATGTGTGTGTAATATTTATTGACTGTTTACAGGCCTCGGGTTTCCCTTCTTTATGTGTCTGAAACATGGAGAACAGAAAAGCAACAACTAAAAAGCAACTGACTTTCACAAATAGGTGCTTGTGTAGAATAGAAGGATTGAAATGGAGCGACAAAGTCACCAATGTGGAATTGACGAAAAGAACCAGACAATGGCCAGTGGAACCAAATAAGATGCTGACAATTGAAAGGACACACAATGAGAAAACCTGTTGATAGCATTAAAAGGCGGTCCTAGGTCTGGAATCCCCAAGGTAAGTAAGGCAGAGGTATACCAAAATATTACACGGAGTAAAGAGAACTGAAAACAGAAATGAATATGATAAGGAAGCCATAGAAAGACCTAGAGCTGATGGTACTCGGTAGGAGTAAATGGCATGTGTTTGCATTAGGTTTATGCTTCTTGGGTAGCTAAAGGTATTGATTGATTGATTGATTGATCAAGGGATAGCACAGCTAGCGATAAGAAATAGATTCTTATTTGCGTGCTTGTAAGTAGATTCCTATTTTTCATACCCGACTCGGGTTGTCAAACTCATTTCCAGGGGCCGACATAATTTCTCTAAGTGCACAAGGTAGAACTGCTTTACCGTCAGATGTGCATGAATGTGTCTTTTCTATAAAATGTTATTGCATTTTAAACAGTTTAACAGCAGCACAAGAGTTTTTTGTAGCATGTATTTAATGGAACATTACCCCTAACATATGGCGCTCTCTCTTCCAAATCTCTACACCTCACGGTAGAAGAGGAACAAGTAAGTAAGTAGTAAATTTTCGCTTTAATGTTATTGCAATAAAACACTTAACACTGAAAAGAGAATTTAGTAGCAATTACCAAATGGAATATTACCCCTAACCTATGTCCTCTCCAGTACATTTTATTGCATTTAAACGTTTGACATTTACACGAGATTTCTTCAACTTTATTGACAATGAAAGCAAAATATATGAAGCGTATAGACATCAAAATGATCTGCAGTTTGTGTTTTCTAGACCTGATATTTCTTACTTCGTCTAGAAAATGCATCAATTTCCTTAACATTACCAGCTGTGAAAGCTTTCACGTTTAAAATAAATAAATACAGATTTAGTGTCTTGTACATTAGCGGTAGGGTCCCTGACACCATCACCAGAGCTGCTATACTATGGACCCCAGAAGGACGGCGAAAGAGAGGAAGGCCAAAGACAACCAGCCGGAGAACAGTGAAAGCATGAACCAGAGATGGGGCACGGCACGAAGGATGGCCACCGACCGAGTAAAACGGGGACAGTTTATTGCTGCCCTACAAGACGAGACTAGGCGTGATGGCCACTGACTGCTTTGTCAGTCCGGGGCTAAGTATCCAAGAAGAAGAGGAAGACACCAGCGGTAGGCAACCCACTAGCTACGGGGATCTCCTTACCAAAACACTGAGCTCTTTGAAGACCTACCTTGATTGTTGTTGTTTAACTAGGACTGCTGAGCTTCTCGCTCTTTTACAGCCAATACCAAGTTAAAGACTCCTTGGCATTATCTACACTGTAGATATAGGCTTTTCCTGTGGCATTTCTGCAATTTGAGTTGAAGTCATGAGCTGCAGTTTCACCAACTTGGCTTGCATTTAAAGTCATCACATCTGGCTCCAAACTAGGATGAAGAAGCATGTGGCATACTGTGGATTCCCGCCATCCAATGGGGCTCTCCAAATATTCATAGTTAAAATACTTTTCTCTGGTCCTGGGTTCTCCTATACATAGCCAGTTCTCAGCTCTCCCTGCTTTTCATGATGGATCCTCCAAGATTAGTATGCAATGCTGGGTTCTAAACACGTTTCACCACAAGGGGAATCCCTGGAAGTGTGTGGATGATTTCAAGAGTCAATGAGGGTGTAATTAGCCTCATAGAGGTTCACTTCATCTGTATACTATAGCACTGTGCTTATCTGGTGGTCATATAAGGATGACTACAGATATGCCTCTCTGCATAACGACTTTGATAAAATCATGTCCGTTCTCAGATGTTCATTGAAGGCTTATGCTTCATGGAGAGTTGAAGGGGGATAATAATGAATATTTTGGTACTTCGAAAAGGAATTCTACTTAGCTAAAGACAGGAACTCAATAGACCAGCTCCACAAAACCCCCCGGACATCCAGCCAGCAGAAGAAGAGCTACAAATTAACGGTGAAAGACCAACGAAGGAAGAAATAAAGAAAGCCATAAAGCTTCCAAGAGATGGAAAAGCGGCTGGACCTGATGGCATTCCAGCACAGCAAAGGCCATAAAAGCAGATATCGACACGGCTACAGAGATGGTATATAAATTACTTGGTAAAGTCTGGGAAAAGGAAGAGATACCAGCAGAATGGAAGGAAGGATATCTGGTTAAGTTGCCTAAGAAGGGAAATTTACAAGAGTGCACAAATTATAGAGGAATAATGTTACTATCAGTGCCAGGAAAAGTATTAAACAGGATTATCCTTGAGAGATTAAATAGAGTCCATAGACAATAAACTGAGAGATCTTCTTCTTCTTCTTCTTCGTTCGCCCTGAAAAGGACGGTGGTTGCGTTGTGTCTGTTTACAACGTAGCTGTGATATCTGCACCTTTCGGTCGACACATCCGACTTCTGCACGGCATTTTTTAGGACCGGGTTTGCCTTCCCATTTCGATCCACACTCGCTCAGCCAGCCTGCACAGCTGCAGACTGTTTCCAAGACCACCACGTGGAGGTGGAGTGCGGTCTTGACCAGCTCTGGTTCGCTGGTCCTGACGCAGGCAGTCAAGCTATGAGTCGCTGACTGCGGTCTCTATTGCTGCGTCTTGAGGTCCCAAACTGAGAGATGAACAAGCAGGTTTTCGACATTACAGATCATGTACAGACCAGATAGCCACTTTGAGAATAATAGTTGAACAAAGTCTGGAATGGAATTCATCACTATACATCGGATTTGTGGACTACGAAAAGGCATTTGACAGTGTAGACAGAGAATCACTTTGGAAATTGGTGAGGCATTATGGAGTTCCCCTGAAGATCATTAATTTAATAAAGAAAACATGAAGACATGACATGCAGAGTTCTTCACGAAGGACAGCTTACAGAACCGTTTGGGATAAGAACAGGAGTGCGACAGGGATGCCTCTTGTCTCCATTTCTTTTCTTACTAGCAATAGAGTGGGTTATGAGATCATCGACAACACACAACAGAAATGGAATCCAGTGGACTCTGACTAAGCAGTTGGATGATCTGGATTTTGCTGATGACTTGGCTCTTCTGTCCCATAACCATAATCAGATGCAGGACAAATTGAAAACACTCGATGAGAGGTCACAGCAATTGGGTCTGAAAATACGCAGGGACAAGACAAAAATAATGAGAATAAATGCAGGTAATGATAACAGGGTTGAACTTGAAGAAACACCAATACAAGATGTAGAATCGTACACATATCTTGGCAGTAATATAGACAAAGTTGGAGGGACAGACAGCGATATCAAAATAAGAATACAAAAGGCAAGAGGAGCTTTCATTGCATTGGGAAATATATGGAGAACAAGAGAAATCGGATCCAACACGAAAATAAGAATCTTCAACTCAAATGTGAAGTCAGTCCTATTGTATGGCTCTGAGACATGGAGAACAACAAAGACAACAACCAAAAAGCTACAGACTTTCATAAATAGGTGCTTGCGTAGAATAGAGGGATTAAAATGGTATGACAAGGTTACCAACATGGAACTGATGACAAGAATTAGACAAGTGCCAGTGGAACAAGAGATGAGAAGACGATGGCGATGGATAGGACACACACTGAGAAAACCTGTTGATAGCATTACAAGGCAGTCCTTGTTCTGGAACCCCCAGGGCAAGAGAGACAGAGGTAGACTGTTACGGTATATGATATTAACGCCGTCTGCTAAAGGTTATCAGACGTGCAATTGTAAAAGGTTAAGGCATTTAATATATTGCGATAGATGTTTCAATTACTGAACGCTCCATACACGATCGATCATGACGTGTATAGCGTTGTTTAGGACACAGTCGGTAACTAAGAAACGCTACCCTTTGTTACTTGACCGCCAAGCTGAATAGCTGCGTTTTTCTAACCTTCCAATTCAATGGCATGATACAGCCATTTTATGTGCATTTTTGATGGATCAGGGTCAGTCCTAGAACTCTATATGAGAGGGAATTTTATGGAGGTTAGTATTTAACTAGAATTCTCAGAAGGAGAAGAATAATCGTCAAATTCGTATGAATATCTTCAGACTCGCAGTCTCACTGTCGGCAGGTAGCCATGTCTAGCTGCGCGTGCATATAGCTGTGATGTTCTGACGACAATACTGCATTGTATCCTTAAACGGACATTGACACATAACCAGCAGTCTACGTTGTTGATTAATTTATGCATGACTTATATGGACTTATGCTCTACTCCTATTGAAATGATCATCCTGTATGTACAACTGTGAATTAAATGTACGGACTCAATGAAATGACTTATCAAATCAATCGTATTCCAAGGTTCAATTATTGTTCGGAATCTTCCACCCCCGCATTCGCTTAATCTTCCATCGAAGGCACGATGCACTATCTCTGAATGAAAAAAAAAACTAACACATCAATGAAAAAACAATGGCCAGAAATTTATAATTGTTTTATTCATATCACATGGAACATTGTTCAGAGCAAACCACCACCCCTTGTAACAGTGGTGTCCGGTGTGTGGGGACGAAAAAAACAACCAAAAACCAAAATTTTTTTCATGACTTTCGAATGAAATATTTACGATCAAGTTTCGATCACATGACCAGTACGAAGCTGACGTGACGCACGTGATCATGAATAGCAACATGACGTCACTGTTGCATTGTCGCAGGGAAGAAGACATCTTTTCAACGCCTCTCTAGTTCGTTTCAAATTGATCAAGATGCACAAGATGGACTACCGTTGCCTGCCCATCAGGAGCAGACAGTCAAAGGCACAGGCCTAGCTGTTGACGACCTCTAGCACTGATCAACGGAAAAGATAAGTCTAGGTGTTTAACTGTTGTTATTGCAAACAGTGCTACTAAGTCCATGCCCTCTGCCTACATCGGCATATTTTTACCTATGTTTAATGTACTTTTTGTTGTCTTAATGTGTTGTTAATTCGTGGGCCGGTTGGAGGGAACTGAAAACTCTGGGGAATGTCGCGAACAGCTGACCACCTAGATTTCAGTCGTTCTTAGGGAACTTAAACGATTGCATTTTTGGAAGCCCCATTGAGGTTTGCCATTGGACGACCTGTCCAAATCTGCTACCGTTTGACGATTTGTGTTAGCTGTACCGTTCCGTAGATAACTGGTGTATTTTATTCGTACTCAGTTAACAATTTTTTTTTAGTTTTGTATCATGTTTGTTAACTATTTCGTCCAGTCTCCTCTTACTATCATTTATTTGATGATTGTTAAATTTTCGTCCGTTATGAGTCCTGTGATGTCATCATTTTTTGCAGTCATTTTTTTTTGTGTACTCTGAATATTAAGTTGACCTCGGGTCAGACCTTGACCCTTCATTTGGCTTGTGACATTTCCGCTTGTTTTATTTAGTTCATAAATTCATTTTTAATTGTGAAAATGTCTTGTTTGCATCTTAACATTGTTTGTACCCTTTAGTTGCATCATTGTTTTGTTTGTCCTCATAATATATATTAATACTACATTAATAATATGATATTATATGCAATAATATACTTGTAATTTAATTTAATTAATTTTTTCTGATATTTAAAGTTAATATGGGACATTGCATAATTATGCAGTGATAGTCCAAGAAAGTAGCACTACAATTTATAATAGATGCCTAGGGCATAATAATATAATATATATATTGACAAAATAAAATAATCTTATAGCTACCTTTGAGGTAATAGACCCATTGTATATTATTTAATATACTTTTCTGGTACTAAGAGAGTGACTTAGTACATTGAACAATATAATTACTAGGAATCATACCCAACATTATTGGATATTGAGATTAATTGTGTGATATAATTACATTATAGTTAACAGATATCATAACTATTTATGATATAGTTATTATTTAGATACAATATTGTTACAAAATATTGTCTATTAGTTGAACTTAGACATTAAGTTCAGTACTATTGTGCTTATTTATATTGAATATTTCTAAGTTGAGTAAGTATAATAATTACTCTGAAGCTACTATTGACTATTTTAATCAGTAATTATCAATAATTACTTACAGATAAAAGTCAAAATGCTTACTATAGACCATTTCGTTAAAATTGGTCGGGAATATGGTTATAAATCTCAAGAACTTCGTCAGTTTGCTGAGTCAGAACTGGAAAAACATGAAAGAAAAGAAGCAGAGAAAAAAGCTGAATTAAAGAAAGAGGAGGAGGAACGTGAAAGAAAGGAAGCAGAACGTGAGATGAAGCAAATTGACAAGGAAAATAGATTGAGAGAAATTGCTCAACAGGAAGAAGAGAATAAATTGAAACGAGAGGAAATTATTTTACAACAAGAAATGGAATTGGCGCGTATTAAATTGGAGACAGCAAAATTACAAGCACAAAGTGCTGATGCAAACCAGAATAATAACGCACAAAATGGATCATCATCCAGCCAAACTAAACATTTCTACAACTTTAAATTACCCACTCTCAACTTGAACGTGGACGACCTTTCATCGTTCCTGTCACGTTTTGAACAGACTTGCAAAACAAACCATTTGCCTGAAGAGTCATGGGTACTCAAGTTAAATGAATTCTTGGTTGGAGAACCATTGACGGCTTCTCAAAACGCTGACCCATCAATAGCAAATAACTACGGTGCTATTAAGTCCTTGCTTTTACGAAGGTTTCACCTGGACGAGGAACACTGTAGGTTGAAATTTAAGGGAATTTTACCTGAATCTCCAAAAGATTTTGCAGGATTCATTGCGAATATACGCAATACGTTTAATAGATGGGTTGAACTGGCAGAGTCAACAAATCATACGACAAATTAGTTGATTTACTACTACGGGATAAGGTATTATCTTCGGTTAGCCATAACACTCATTATCCAAGGCTGTAGTAAACACTGCATAACGGAACGTTCTGATTGGACTGGGTATCTTGCAGTTCTTACAATGTATGGTGCGCGGTGTGGTCAGAGTTACTTAGAATTCGTGTTGTGATACAGACGTCACTTCACGACAGCTCACTGGCCTCTTTCAGGACATCCTCATTACTTTTTTTGGCTGTCCATAGTAGAAATGGCTAATGTGTGTGTGTGTGTCGAAACAATGCTTCGAAACAGCGCTGAGTCCGAAAATCCCGAACACAGCCTGCTTCTTGTTTCGAAACAGTTTCAGTTCCTGTCTGCCTCGCTGTTTTGCAAAGAGGCACACTGTCTCACCTTCCGTGGGCCTTTGTAAAATTTGAGTCAAGCGTCCGGGACATTAGTCGTTCATAGATAGTATGGAAGATCAAACATGTCATATTTTTCAGGGATGTGTAATGATGACTTGATTTTACAAGTGATATTATTTTTGCTGAGAAGTTATAGACACTGGAAATTGTGTTAGTGCTGCAGTTGTCAATGTTTTAGGCACTATGTTAAAGTTGAAAGTGTCCGTGTGTTCGTATAAATGTAATGGACACTTTATTAGCTCTGCTGATATCTGTGTACTCGGTGTGGATTTGAATCATTGTCATGTGTTATTATTACTGTTATTATTATTGTTGTTTTTTATTATTTTCACATATTCTGCAGCTATCATCATATCTCCGTTTTATTTCATCATAATGAAGACTTGTGTAAAAATATTGAATTGTGGTCACACGAAACGCCATATATTTTCACATATGCCAGTCCAAGCAAACAGCACGCTAGTATCGCGCAAGAAAAACGGTGGGGATTGTCTCACACAGTTCATGTATACTGTCTATTGCTAGAGACTTCTCTTGACACGGGCAAAAGTGCCGTTGTGGAGTTGTGTCGAAACAGTGTGTCGATAGTTTAAATCACTGTGCCGAATGTTTCGATACAGCGGAGTGTGTCGATTTGCCCACCTCTAGTCCATAGTATTTTTAACATTCGTCTGTAAAATCACATCTCTAGTGGCCTATAGTGCCTTCCCTAATTAACACATTTTATTAAATTTCTTGTGACTGAGATGGTTTTGTGAGGACTAGAATGGAACCAAGCCAGGAGGAAGACAGCTGACAGAATAGTATGGCGCTCTCTCTTCTAAACCTCTACACCTCACGGTAGAAGAGGAACGACTAAGTAAGAGAAGGTGTTACAACAACTAGTATTGCAATTGCCCGAGTGTAGTAGTTCCTGGTGGTCTCTGAAGAGACAGAGAAAGAACAGAACTACAGCAACCTCAGGCCTGTCACATGAGGCAACTAATATGAGGTTGTGCAAGAGGCTGACAACCTCATTATGTAAAACAAACTGCCACAGAAATCACCATTGCAATAGAATGTCATACTTGTTGCATGCTTCCTGCAGGGGCCAGTTACCGTGGTGGCTCCATACTCCCATAAGGAGTGCAAAGGAAATGATGATGATTCTTGCAATAACAATATTTTAAGATTTCACAATTTTGTTAATAACAGGAATTCCTCTCTTCCTTTCAAGGGAAGTGAAGTAGATGAGAGATATAGCGTCTGCCTCAAATTCTAAAGGTTCCAGGTTCTATTCCAAGTACAGGGAATAAAATTTATGAAAATTTTTTTCAGAACCAGTGGTCATAATGATGTTATACTTCCCTCTGGTCTCCTGGGTAGTGAGATCAGATGCCTAGCCTTCTCAGATACGGGCAAAAAAAAGGAGGCTTTGTGTGCACGTTGCGCACGTTAAAAAATCCCATGGTAGTTAGAAATCATAAAGAGTATGCCATAAGGCCTCTGCCCTGGCAAAATTTAAAAATTAGAAACCTACCCACCACAACAATATTTATATAATGCATGATTCCTATATACACACATTGGGATTCTCGCTGATGCTGCACAGTTCATGCACTGTGCTGAGATCCTCCTTGTGTGATCTAAGGGAGGAGATCGGAATGCTAATGGAATTGTCCTTAAAACCAATCCTCTCTTCCATGTCTGTTAGCATCAGGGTTGTGGAGTTGGGAGTTGTAGAGTCAGTAGTTTTGTGCAGAGTCAGTCGTAGTTGGAGTCCGTTATCAGCTACCCTAATCCGCTCCTATCATTACTTTAAAAATCCCAGGCCGGGTGGAAAAATATCAATGATCGGAGGTGGAGTCGGTTATCAGCTACCCTAATCCGCTCCTATCATAACTTTAACAATCCTAGAGTGCCGGGTGGAAAAATATCAATGATCGGAGGTGGAGTCGGAGTCGGTTATAAAATTACTGGAGTTGGAGTCAAACCTTTCCAACTCTACAACCCTGGTTAGTATGGACATTGCTGTCGTGAATGGTTACTAAATTTTAAAATCAAAAGGATCCAGTAAAGAATAATTCAATACAACAAAGATTGTTGACTGAAAATTCTGTGCAGTCATATTTATTGGAACTCGGTAAAACTGACAAGTTGTTTTAAAAAAAAATGATTGTAAAAAAAATTTATAAGTTGTAAAAAAATATGATTGTTCCTTCATACCAAAAACTCTCAGTGCTTGTCACAGAGACAGAGTGTGGCAGTGGTCGCAAAAATCTACATGTTATGTAAATTGTTTGCACATCAAACAGTCTTCATCCAAAGGATTTACAAGACTGCTATCATGAAAACCAACCGTTGCAGCTTGTCTCTTAAACCTACATGGAAGTTGGTGGCATGTTTATATCACATGAATAAACACAATTACATGAATAGACAAAATTACATTTTTAAAAATATAAAAACAACCTGACAAACTATAAAGGTGTTGATTTATTGCATGGCATGGTCAGAGCAAGATGAAAGGGGGCAGGATGGCTGTGTCAACAAGTTTAGAAGCAGCAGAAGAGCATGTACAAAAAACTGCAGACATTGTTGGAAAAATTACAGCTTGACAAGCCCCTCTCATTTAAGAAAAAGAGGTTAACGTTTGAAATTAAATTTGGTTTGGCAAGCATCAGAAATGGACTGGTGTAGATGCTATCTCAATCTGTTGTGTCCAGTGGGTAGCCGAAAAATGATAACCTGTTCTTTCCTAGATAGCTGATGATATACATCATTTTTTAAATGGCCTGGGTGCTCTCTTTCCCATTTGGACTTGAATGTATCTTTTATACAAAATAGAAAAATAGATGCAACAGATCTCTGCACCTGCGGTACCAGTCTGATGACAGTCGAACACCTGCTGCAGTCCTGCCCAACCTACAGCAATGAACGGAGTAGCATATGGCAACAACCCACTTCTGTCAACGAAAAACTGTTTGGAGATGTCGGGAACCTTGAACTGACTACTGCCTTTATTAGTCATAAATGTGGACGTTTGAAGGCGAACGAGGAAGAAGAAGAAATGGGCTGAACATTTCTTGTAAATCTGAGTGTATTTGTTGGACATTCTCATACTCCACGATGAAGCCCCAAAAAAAAAAAGAATATGAACATTTAATTCTGAAAATCTAGTTCCTTTTGCCAAATACCCTTGTAATGCGATTGGTTTCTTTTTTCTTCAGTACCAGTCATCATCATAATGTGACTTCTTCTTCTTCTTCTTTCGTTTGCTTGAAATATATTGTCTATATCTGCAGTCTGGGGTGCCTGTCCACATGTACACATGGCTGAATTGCCAATCTTAAATTTTGAATGCATGTGGCTGCAGAGTCAGTTATGTCCTGTTCTGAGGCGCAGAATGACAATTTGTTCTGATCTCTTCATAGCTTGGTAGTCGTCCTGTGTTGGTGTTGGTGGCTTTCTGATTGATTTGATCATCTTTTTCTTCTGATTTCATAGTGTGACTGATTTCACTTGCTTGATGCCAAATATCCACCTTAACGGTGTCAGGCCATTTGATTTCTCTCATATTTTCATGACAAGTTTGATGCGCTGGTTAAAGAGTACAGTTAATACTGATTATGTTTCCAAGTTTCTGATCCATCCAACTGGACTGCTTTAATATTGCTAATGAAGATCTATTCATTTTTCTTTGCACATACTCTCAGAGTGAGATGCGTCAATCCTGAACTGTTCGTTTTAGTTTCAACATCTCTTTCTGTTCCTCTTTTTACAGCAATATTTTCATGATACTTAAATTTGAATTATGCAGTTTTGATTAATACAACTTTGGACTTGCAGACATGTGCAATGATGACAAAAAAATTGATAGTTCTTTTTAATGTCCAAGTCTGGATTATTATTGGCCATTTCTTTTTCTTACTGTGTCAACTAAACAGTTAAACCAGGTACCACACGGAATGTGTAACATTATGGCTAAATCATTCTACCATCTACTTCTTTACATATTTTTAATATATGCCAAGTGCAAGAAGCATAAAGTGGTCTTTATTGTCTCATTTTGATGGTTGTTTGCATAAAGCAACTAATCCTGTACATCCTTCATTACTGGTAGAGATCTGAGTGCTCACACAAGGGACAGAAACCAACAGTTATATCGAGAGCAAAAAAAAAATTATTATTAAAATATAGTTTTTATCCAAAAATTATTTGTTAATCCAATCACTGGACTTTATTCATTCAATAAACACCTTTCAGAATCCAAACCCATTAATTCAGTCTGATGCGAAACTAATTCAGCAAGTCACTCAAAATTCAAACCCTGTAACTACGAGTAATTAAACAGGTTTAGGATGAATAATAGACTAATTTTAATTCCATAGTATTGTCAAATCATTCCTAAATGAAAGACATCATCACAACAGTCATTTTACTATTCCATGTTCAGGAACTTGTCATTACCTCACTGTCATAACTGTTTCTACAACAAACACGGCCCTGAAACGAACAAGAATGGTCTCTAAAAATGTCCATGAAAGTGATAATCATTCTGAAGGTTAATGCATGTAATTTGTTTCTGTTAATGAAGAGGTTATTAGCCGCTTCATGCAAAATGATATCTCATCTGAATTTAACTCTTTGACTCCGCAATTTTTTTCCACCCTGTGCTGCAATTTTAACAGTGCAATCATAAAGATGATAAGGTAATACAGTACTTAATTTAAATCTCAGAATCACAAACAGCTAATAAAGTGTATATGTATGATCAAAGTAAATCCATATATTTTCTGTCATAATCAATGTCACGGAACGTAATTCTGTCAAGCTGTCCAACTGGTGCCTTCTCTATTTCTTCCTTGGTGGTAAGGCACAGGCACCCTCATTACAGCCAGAGGTTCCACTGGGAGAGTGAACATCAACTTGTCCCTCGATGCCCAGAGCCTTCAGGACATCATTTGGATCCACATGCTCACCTGGAGTCTCCTGCCTGAAAGTCAGCAGAGCTTTGCCATCTGTAAAAACAACAGAATATATATTTGATCTATTAGGACACAGAGAACAAGCTTCAGAACATCTTCATCTTTAAGGGCGCTGAAAAAGAACTTTAATAATGGTCATCTTTCTGAAAATCAGATATAACCTTTGACTGTTCAGTTTTTAATTCTGACCTGAATACCACAATTTAAATTCTCATGATTTTTCAGGATTTCCATGACTTCTGACAGCCATGTAGCCACAGTCGTTACGGTAAAGGTAGTTGTTATGCTTAAATATCATAACATTGGTATTATATGATCACTTCCTGGTTATTTGTTTATCGGACGGTAGTCCTTGGTTTCAGGAAGTGACGTCTTGACTTCTGCTCAAATTTGTAGCAGACGGGAGTTTCTGAATGTGAAACAAGAACGCATCTCTAGCCAGCATTCGGCGTGTGTCCTTGTTACTGTGTGGACGGAATATGTCCTTATGGACTTGGCATGTGTTAATGCTTCAGGCATTTGATCATTCACCTGCTCACTATGTTACCACCACTGAATTATGCATATACCTCCGTGTGTAATGTCAGTTTATTCATGATGCAGTATATTTGAAGATTCGTTGTACGTAAGTTGCCAGTTCAAATAAAACTGTGTGAATTCTCAAGTACCAGACAGTAATATAGACGGGCTAAGGATAGCATCGTCATCATACTTGATATATGAACAGTATGTCTAATAAATGTTGTAACTGTGCAACGCAGTTAAGCCTTATTTACTGAGTGCCTGTATGCGGGCCAGGGAAGAGATGTCAGAATGGCCATAAGTATTATTCAATAAGTAATACAATAGAATCACTAAGGAAATCCCTGGGAAGGTGCTCAGCAGGCCAAGATATCTTATAAAAGATATAGAGAGTGTCAAGTTTTGTGTCTAATACACTCATTCATAAAGGACGTCTGAGGGACGCATCCTGATCAAGTAAAGAATTATTAAACTGCCCGCATCAGTAGTTCCATGGTAGATTCTGCCACAGGGGTGTTAAGATTTAGAGACTTCACTATACTGGGTCCAGCATTTTGATGAGATGGGGTAACCAGTTTTCTATCCTCACTGCCTGTGCCTCCGCTAACACAAGAGCGGAGTCAGGTACCAATTTACAGCTGTGTAGGCTGGAGAATGACGCTAACAAGTTTCAATAGCAGTAATCTCACTATGAGAGGCAAGTGTCTTAACCTCTCTGCCAATCAGATGCTCTTCAATAATGAAGGGTAAAACTAAAAATAGTCTCATGTGACCTGAAGACAAGGATGAATTATCCAGTAATTATGTTTGTTATTTCTTCCAAAGTGTGTCTACAATTGTCAGCAGCACAAGTGCAAGAAAACAGTTTTTGATTTGCTTAGTTTTAATTCACTTCCTTTTTTTTTATTTTTGTACCCACATATGTGTTAGATTTACACAATTAGATATTTTCTTAAATTTTTTTCACATTTTCATGATGTGAAAATCTCATCTCTGTGGTCTGACATGAACAAGATGAGAAAGCCTGGACACTTTAAAACACTCACTTCTGAACAAACCTTTAACATGCTTTAGGCTTGCCAGTTTACACTGCATATGTATACATTTCATGAGTGAATTTCAGCTGGGGTTTGTTTCCACTGACTTTACAGTGAAAGAATATTTCATAATATGAAAATCAAAAGATTCAGTCTTGGTACTCAATAATACCTTCGGTGCTACCCAGCTCATTCACTTATCTCCATTATCCTCTCCACAGCTCAGCAACTGTCTGTATTATTAAATTTCTTTTCTTCTCACTGTTACACATAAAGGTATCTGCAGCTCTTTTTGACATTATCATAATGAAATTAAACTCTAAATTTAAAAAAAAAAAATTAATTTAAAAAAAACCATATTTGAGAGCAGCAGATGTATGTGTGAAACAAAGAGCCAAGGATCCAGACCCCGAGGACAACCCAGAGTCCGATGGGAGGACAACATTAGACAATCTTTGAAGGACCGAGGACTAGAATGGAACCAGGCCAGGAGGAAGACAGCCGATAGGATAGTCTGGCGCTCTCTCTTCCAAACCTCAATACCTCAAGGTAGAAGGGGAACGACTAAGTAAGTAAGATGTATGTGTGGTTGGTTACAGTGTGAGACACAACTGATCATGCTTCATGCTATACTCGAAAGTTTCACACCAGTCTACTGCTTACATCTACCTGTCTAATGTATTTGTGCACTCACTAGCATCCACTAAAAAGATTTGTTAGAGCTCACTGAATCTCCAAACTTCTGTTAAAAAGATGCGCAATTTTATTTCCAATCCACTGCCAGCTGAACATTTAATTTTTTTTTCTTTTTCTTAACCAGCGGCACTTGGGCTTTCAGCCCTTCGGCCCAATGACATGACATTGCGAGGCTGGGGAACCTGAGGACTTTCCTTCCAACCCGGTCAGGAGCTTCGCTCCTTCCCATCCACAGAGGGTTTATCACAGGAGCCGTTCAGGCTATTCAGTCAAATTTCCGGCCGTAAACATTTCTTCAAACGCCGACGCCCGGGTTTGAACCATGAACACCTGGTCGCCAGTACAACACCAAAGCCATTACACCAGCGCGGCTCCCAAACATTTAATTACAAATATTGTTTCCGCTGAGAAAAGCTAATAGTTACTCCATTCTCTTCCTGAAGCATTTTCTTCCACATAAGTAATTTTTGTCATGAATGCACTTACTTCATCAAATAAACGAACTACATGAGTCTTATTAACTTGCATGGCTGTATTGAGTCATGTTTTTTTTCAAATGACATGGAGATGACAGTTTAATAAGGAAGGACCATAAGTCAACTGTTACTGTTCAACGCCCTGTGTAGTTCCCAGGTGTCCCTGATGAAACGGAGGAACAGGACGTCTGCTTCCTCAGGCATGTCATACAATATTGTCGTACATTATTTAGATAGGTTAGAAGATAGTAGATTTTCACGAGGGAATAGTGTAAGAGGAAGATCTGTCTCTGGAATGAGTAGTTTCTCTAGTCCAGCCTATCTATATGACTATATTTTAGTATAAGACAACCTTTCTCTCCCTATATGAACTATAAGTTACACTAAACACACCCAATTATGTGACAACAATACACACAAACATGAAAAAAACTTTGGTTAATTGGGTATGGGTCTGACCAACACACACATTTAAGTTCTTTTTGTTGTTTATTATCATTAAACTTTTACATCAAACATATAGAGAAATCAATATAATCATTGTTTAAAGACATATGAAAATAACCGAATAAGTGCCCTCCCCTTGTTGAGAAAGGATCCCAAAAGAAGTTAATAACCCAAAGGTCAAAGATAAGCACTAGGTTACAGAATAGAATATGAAGAACAAATTCCCCACTAAATTACTACTCAGTAAAGTACACAAGTTTAGCGAAATAAAAAAAAGAAGTTAGTACAATGATTGTAACAAAAGGAAAATATTCCCTCTCTTTCTCTCTCACTCTCATATGTGGCCAAAAACGATCTCGCTTACCCACTCGTGGTGTTGGAATCCCTTGAAAAAAATACAATACCTGTACTGTCAGGTTGGTTGCCCAAATATGGCCCCAGTCCAGCCTATATATCGAATAATAATTACAAGGTGGACGCCAATTTGGTGGTGTAATTTTCTCTGGATGAAACGATTGTCACCACAAATAGTTACTGAAGCAAGACGTGCTCTGGACGTTCACAGTTGCAAAAAAGTAATTCCCGTATTTCTAAGCATCTGGTTGCTAAGACAAATGTTACAATATTTAAAAGTGATGATGTAAATCCTATCAGCTGGCTCTAGGGTGAGTGCCGATTTTGAAACAGCACAACTTTCTGAATGAATCCAGTGCTGCGTCTGTCAAAAGTTAGATGTTGATATTATTTTATATATATATATATATACCACTCCCATGGGCTGATAAATTGGAAAAAATATCTGGGAATTAATAGTTCAGTTAAACTTAATAATTAAAATGTTTATGTGTCTTTTAGCCAGTCTTGTTCACAACATGGACTTATGGACTTGAAAGTCACGAAGAAGACAGCATAAATCCCATCAGTACTGGAGACTATAATCAAGAAAAAAACCGCTGGCCGTCCTGTCAGGTCTGTGAGAAATAAACAAGACATTATGAAAAGAAATGCAACTATTCTATAATACACGGATGGGGCGAGACGTTCTCTCTCCCACTCCCGCAGTCCTGCTTAAAGTTAAAAGGCACACAGTGACTTTATTTACAACTAAACAGTCAGTTTTTTTCACCCGCGCTGCTCTTGAGATTCAGACCAAGGTATGCACCTTCCCGCTCCTCTGCGCGCGCGTTAGCAATCAGCTCACACTGTCAACTATTGTTTAATTATCCCTACGCGCACTTACAAATATATCGTTTGTCGTTAATAGTTATTTTATTGTCACCGCCTGTTAGTTTAGTCATAAGGTATAACAATAGTCACTTACTATAAACACAAAAATGAAATAAACGTGAATCCTATTCGGTCACTATAGTCGCGCTTACACTTAATCAGTCACTAAACCGTATCTTCTGGTGTGAGAAGCGGGTGATAAAATTATCATTCTAACTTGGCACCAAAGAAAAATAGTTATTTATTTCACTAGTTTTAACGCTAGAAATCACAGTGAAATATAATGGTAAACTTAACACATTAAATCACGTAAATGCTAATTTTTATTACCACAGATCAGAAATGAAACAATCCCCACGAAATGCTATTAACACATTCCCATAATGGTTCTAGAATAACGCGTTTAGATTATCCAAAATTCTGAGCGACACTGATCAATGAGTTTAAAAGACCACTGCTTATATCCATTCATTTGCTCTCAGATCCCTAATGGTATTAATTTTGCATTAACGCGCAAACCATAGGATTGAGAAACTGTGAACCAGATGAAAAGTTCTCTGATGGCCACCGTTTATCTCATCTAGCACTGCTTTGCCCGACATCAAAGACCTCATCCCGCTAACGCAGTTTCTTTCAAAATCGCTCGCGTTCTCGAGATGAAATGCAAAAACGGCATCAGAGTTCCCCTGTATCTGAAGATCAAAGGGTTAAGTGTTTATCCCACGTGCAATCTGTCTGATGTCTGGTGATTGGCAGATCAACTCGCATGAGAAACTAGGTGAACAAATCAGGGCTCGCTGCCTGTTATGCTGGAAGGTCACGGAAATTGGTAACTGTCTGTCTGTTTACATCTCAAGAAAAAAAAAAAGTGTGGATTAGATATGAGTAATGCAGTCAGAAAATTGCGTGGTTTGGCTTAGCAAATGGTAGACACTAAATGGGAAAGCAAAGGCTGTCAGATTACTGTATTAATATTTCCATTCTACGTCACAAATATGAGGCTGTAACATTCCAATTCATCACCTGGTGTCCACTAAGTTTTGGTTGGTTGTTCGTCCATCACGGGTGATGAAGACCACTCTGTTCATCCAATTATTTAAGAATATGTTAGGTTAGTCTATGGGTACGAAGGTGACTGAAGAGCCCGATGCGGGCCTGGAAAGATCTTGGACAGTGTGGGAAAGAATGTTTTATTTCACGGTCCTTTCTAGCTTGTCTCCGCTGTTCCGCTGCTGCTCTTCTGGATGATTCGCATGCTGCTGCACCTTTACGAAGAGATGTGCGCCAAGCAGTTCGGTCTTGCGCAGCAGCTTCCCATGTGTCTGGGTTTATGTCAAAGGTTTTCAATGACGTCTTTAACGTGTCTTTGAAGCGCTTCTTTTGGCCACCATGGGAGCGTTTACCCTTCTGCATCTCACCATAAAAGAGTATCTTTGGCAGTCGATGGTCTGGCATGCAGACTACATGACCTGCCCAGCGAATTTGTGACTGCATCAGAATAGTATCAATACTAGGGATACCAGCTCTGTCAAGAACGGCGGTATCCGGGATCTTGTCTTGCCATTTGATGTTCATTATCTTCCTGAGACAGACTGTATGGAAGTGGTTTAGCTTCTTTACGTGGCGCCTGTATACAGTCCATGTTTCACATGCATATAGCAGCACTGGAAGCACCGCAGCTCTGTACACCTTCAGCTTTGTCTGTAGACTAATGCCACTTCGATGCCAAACGTTGGTGTATAGTCTGCCAAATGTGCTGCTGGCTTTGGAGATCCTGGTGTTCACCTCATCATCAATGACAATGTTCTGGGATAGTGTGCTACCAAGGTATGTGAATCTGTTCACAACATTCAGTTTCTCACCATTAACCTTGATGACTGGCTCAGTATAAACTGTGCCAGGAGCTGGTTGGTACATGATTTCTGTTTTCTTCGTGTTGATGGTAAGCCCAAAGTTGGCGCAGGCCTCGGAGAATCTATCCACACTATGCTGCAGATCAGCCTCTGAGCCAGCATTGAGGGCACAATCATCAGCAAACAGAAGATCTCTGATGGTGTGTGATTTGACCTTGGTTTTTGCTTGAAGCCTCCTATTGGTACTACCAATACCTGACTTCCCAACACCCACTAAGTTTTACTCTGCAAGTCGAGCAGTTCACATAATTATGCTTGTATCTCTTTAGCTGTAATGGCAGAGCAGTAAAAGTCTGACACATCCTGAGAGTTCTATGTGTAGCGCCCAACAAACAACAACACTGGCTAATGTGGTGTTGGTGCAAGAGGAATAACCGTTAATAATACTATGCAGAACTGTGAATATAGCAGTCTTTATAGCTAAGGTACTAAATATAGCCAGCACACGGTTCGTAGTCAGCTATGCCATACTGCAGCAAGTGCCACAGAATGGATGTTGGGTTGTGTTAGGAGAGGAGTTTGTAGACCTGTAATATATGTTGGTATGTGCTAGGAGACAGGAGTCTGTTGGCCCTAAAATACATGCTGGGTTGTGCTAGGAGACAGGAGATTGTATAAAAAAAAGCTTAACCGTGAATCAAATAAACAGCCTTACAAAACACAAAGGATGATAATTACACATTTATAAAGATGACATGTACACAAATGTAACAGTGACATATATACAAACACATCAGTGAATACAAACACACAATACTGATCTTCAAGCCAACAGTGGAATCAATATAAAGACTAGTGATCTCTTTAGACACAAAGGTGTGAAATACATATAACCACAACTGCATCCTTCGTACAAAAGCACTCTACCTTTGTTTACGACAAGAGCTCCACCATTCTGCCATCCATCTCCAGCCAAGTTCCCATCAACTTTCTTCTCTTTGCTCTGTAAGTATGAGTTGACGAATAAATATAATAATGGATTAATAAACTAACGTATCAAAATTCATGTATCAAAGTAAAAGGGCAATCAATGACTGCTCATGCACTTACATGATCATGAGATTTTTACAGGAGCTTGCAGTTTTCAAAAGTCTACAAATATTCACACAGCTTGCAGACAGTTTCAAGACATTAACTATCTCAAGACTGATGAAGACAGAACCCTGCCCATACTGACATCTTCTTCTTCTTCTTCTTCCATCCTTAGCCATCAACCGGCAAAGCAGTATGTGGCCAGTACGCCTAGTGGCGTCTTAGGGCAACAACAAATTGATCAATCTATCGCTGTTTCCACCACGCCTAGTGGCGTCTTTGTGGAACAAAAACAGACCAAACAATCTATCATTGTTTCCGTAATCAGATTGGTTGGCAAGCAGGTGCCCATACTGACATAGTCTGAATATATTAATTAACCTGGAACAAAGACAAAATCATTTTACATACTGACAGAGTTTAAAGATAACCAACAAGCCTCAAACATAGAGACAGAACTTAGCGCATACTGATATAGTCTGGAGATACTAACAAATATCAAACTTAAAGCACTTAGCACATATGACACAGTTTGAAAATACCAACAAGCCTAAATCATAAGACAGAATTTTGCACACACTAACACAGTTTGAAGATACCAACAGCCTCAAACATAAGAGAGAATTTTGCACATACTAACACAGTTTCAAGATACCAACAAGCCTCAAACACAGATGGACAGACAATGTTGAAAACACACTCACAGTCTGAATATACCAACAAGCCTCAAACATAGATGGAGACAGAACTTTGTACACAACAACATAGTTTGAAGCCACCCACATATGTCAAAAACAGACAGATTCACAATGTTGCACACACTCACACTGTCTGAAGATACCAACAAGCCTTAAATACAGATGGAACTGTATGCATAACATAGTTTGAAAAGTAAACATAACTCAAAAACAAGCAGACAGAATACTGCCAGTTTGAACATACCAAAAGACCTCACACAGATGACAGAATCTTCCGCTTACTAATAACACTTTCACATATTGAAAGAGCTCAGTCACCAGGACGGATCTTGCACACAACTGACATACATGTAAACAATGGTGCATCTGGAATGATCTTTTGTGAAAAATGGTGCCCTTAAAAATTTTCAGATGAAACCCTAGCTAATTTTATAATGAAACAAATATTAACTATTATCCAAAGAAAACATTTCTTCACACTTCACAAACACTAATTACCAACCTCGGATATCGTCTCTCGAGTTTTTTTGCCAAACAAAGCAGGTACCATAGAAAACACATTCAGCCTATGAGGTTAAAAAAACAGAAAAGTGTGAATTACAAATTTCAAAATCTGTAAAGAAAATGGTATGGTGTTCTAAATGCTATATACACTACTTAACAAGTCTATAAACATTGTTAGATCTTAACACAAAAACCAACTCAGAAGATGAAAAGCTGAGATACCTCATTTCTGAGGTTGGACCTGGCTTTTGTGAGTTGTAGTCATTGCCCATCACTCGCATCCATACGTCCAGACTGGGACATAGGTGGAGCGGTATACAGCCATCTTCGTCTTCTTACCAATTTCTCTTTTGCTGAGGAATCCTCGATTTATGGCGTGAAAAAGTCTCCCAGCTGCTGCTCTTCGGTTAGCCAACTCTTCTTTGATGCCTCTCTTCCGGTCTATGACAGCTCCAAGGTATTTAAAGTGGTCGACATGCTCCAGGACCTGTTCTCCCAGCTTAAGCTGATGTCTTCTTTCCTCTCATGATATCACCATGGTTTTTGTTTTCAAGCTGCTTATGATCATCCCTCTCTTCTCCAGCTCTTCCTTCCAGACTTGCAGGTTGGATTGAGGATGTGCCTCTGATTTAGCAATCATCAACAAATGTCAGCTCTGAAATACAGACCTGTCTCATCTTCCAGTACCCCCACTGAATACTTTCTTGTCCTCTCCTTACATGCCTTGATGACATCGTCCACGAGGAGTATGAAAAGTTAAGGCGACAGGATATCACCTTGTCTTACACTAGTGGTGGTCCTGAATTCTTCTGACTTATGGCTTGCCATCCTCACATAATTTCTGCAAGACTTGTAGAAGCTCTGTATACGAACGAACGAAAGAACTTTATTTTCAAAGGGTTAAGAATTGGGCACGCAGGCCCGTCTGACATTCTGCTCTTCCTCTCTCTCGTCATGTATACTATATCCTTTCATCCTCACATTTACTTTAAGCATAATTAAGGCATTCATCATTATAAAAGTAATATTACATTTGCAATAATCATCATAATTAAAGTACGTTTTTAAAATAAAATTTAAAAATAAAATAAAAAATAATAATAATAATAATGAATTTAAAAATAAAGTAAATAAAAATAAACATTAAAATAAAAAAAATAAAAAAACAACAACAAGACATAAAAATCAAATTCTTCGTACAGTAAATTAGTGATTTGAGACATATTCAGAAGTATGTTATAAGAACTCGTGAAATTTTCAAACAGTGTGCAAATGAATGACTCAGGGACTTTTTTTAGGTTCATCAAGATGAGGTGGGGTAAACAGTTACTTTCCTTGTTGTCTTTGCGTCTTGAACGAACGAACGAACTTTACTTTCAAAGGGTTAAGAATTGGGCACCCAGGCCTGTCTTACATTCTGCCCTTCTTCTCTCTGTCATCTTACATACTGTATCCTTTCAAAAGCACATGTATTTTTAGCATTATTTAAGCATACAACATTATCGAGGTAAAATAATAATATACATTTGTAACATCCAGACATAATCAAATTTAAGGGGGAAAAAATTATTAATTAAAATAAATTAACAAAAATTAATACCTTAAAAAAAAAAATAAAAAAAAAAAGAAGAAAAAAAAAGAAACTAACAAACACAATCTAAACCATTCATACAGTAAATAAGACATAATTTGAAACGTAATCAGATAATGGTGGCATATAATAAGAACTCGTGACATTTTGGAAATCTGCTGAATTAGCTGGGACTTCATGTGTTTTCAGCGCATGCGGAAAATGTTCCCACAGGTGAGCAACTTTGAGTCCCAAGCAGATACTGCCACAGGGAGTGAATTGTTGACGCCTCCACTACACGAGATCCAGTTTTATGACCTATGCTCCTTAGGGAGGTAAAGGGTATTGACTGATAGATGAGAATCGTATATATAGGCCCGTCTTGCATTTTGCCCTTCCTCTTACTCATCTTTATTGCTAGGTATCCAGACATTCTCCAACATACTTAAGGTAGTTCAATGGCGATGCAACATTATAAGTAGTATAAAAGCATACATTTACATGTATAGCATGAATTATAGAGGTATTGGAGTGTTCTTCCTTGCCAAACAGTCCCAGAGTTTGTTCCGGGGGACCTTGTCAAATGCCTTTTCCTGATCTAAGAAGCAAAGATGGATCTCACTCGTATACTCAAGAGCATTTTTACTCAACTGTCTGTGAAGATTACGTCTCGAGTACTTCGATTTGCTCGGAAGCCACACTGGATCTCATCCATTTGTGGCTCAGTTAGGCGTCTGAGTCTCTGCTCCAGTATTCTAGAGTAGATTTTACCAGGGACACTGAGAAGGGATATGCCTCTATGGTTTCCCCATTGTCTGCTGTCACCCTTTTTAAAAATCGGTGTTATTATGGCAATCTCCCAATCCTTTGGTATGGTCTTGATATTTTTAATATTCTTCTGTAAAACCACATCTCTGTGGCCTCTAGTGCCTTCTCTACTTGTTTACTAATTATCCATGACTCACTCCCATATGTCAGGATTGGTTCTGAGGGGAAGACAGTATTTACACAAATTCTTGATTTGAGATATTATTCTACTGCAGGAAAAATATGAAAAAGTCGGGTTGGCAATAGATCAGTTTAAAAAAAATCTTGGCTTGGCAAGAAATCAACAACTAGAATTTATAAACAGCACTGGTGACATGAATATGTGGACAGACATGGTCACCTAAACCAGCGTCAAGTGCTTATCTGTGTTTGCACAATGACAAATATATATTGCTTTACACATGGTGCGACAAACATTGCTCGTTATTCACAGCTAATATTAACTCAATGAACCCAAACAGGTAAGCACGATATCCGACGACTTTATATCACAAACTTTAGCACAACAGCAAAAACACAGGCAGACTGCCACTTTGGCCATGAATCATAAGAAAAGCAAAATATATCATGTGCATAATCGAAACCAGGTTCGCATGGAAAGAATCTCACTATAACTCCATCTACTTTCTATTGTCCTTCATCCAATTTGCCTTCTCTCTCCACTTGCTCCAATCTCTCTCTCGAGTCCCTTACCATACAGACCCCTTTTTATACCTGACCAGTCTTCTCCACAACTTTGTTCATAACAACTCAGTCATGCCCGTGAACTTAACATCGGTGCTTGCTGCTACTAATACATTCATGCCCACAGTCAAACTTCCCAATCACAACTTACATAAACATATCTAGCTCCCGCCGGAGCATTAGTACTGACATTCATTCTATCAACAGTTCATGACAACCAGGATTAAAAGTCCAGTACCTAATCATTTTATCTCTGTCTCCAGGTAGATGTTTACCTGTAACTTTTTCTTTTGCCATTTTCGTTTGTTTTATTTTTCTCCACCCCCTTTTTTGTGCCCCTCTCTATAGATGTTTCTGATTCAGTAGAACATTGATTACACTAGTCAACAACCAAAATGTACCAGAAATGAAAATAGCTGATCTTAACTAATTTTGGTGTGCTGAAAACGAAAATGACATTAAAAAACGTTGATTGGCTCTAGTTTTCAAGATATATGCTACTAGTTTATTTAATTACGGTCAATTTATATATATGACGCAACTGTTGTGGGCGATTGCATAATTTTTTTCTAATGACCAATTAAAATGTAACTAGAAGTTGATGATGCAATTCTACCTATGATTACATCACCTTTGTGTATAAATATCTTATCTCTGATAAAATGTTGCCATTAGTTAGTGCATTTGTCCTTATCAAAAGTATCGTAGTTAGAAATGCCTAGGACATGTGTGAACAGTGCTAATAATTTCTGTTATATATGTGGTGAGGTGACATTTGTATCACAAAAATGAAATATAACTAAAGTGATTAAGAAGGCGAAAAGTTTGTATTTTGGCTGCAGAATAGGAGATCAAGATAAGAGCTGGGCGCCACACATATGCTGCAATACATGTGCAGCACATCTTAAACTGTGGTTGACTGGCAAAAGGCAAGCTATGCCTTTTGCCGTCCCAATGATTTGGAGAGAGCCCACTGATCATCTCAACAACTGTTACTTTTGCATGGTCCCTCCAATTGGGAAAGGCATATCAAAGAAGAAAAAATGGACTCTGGAATATCCAAACATCCCCTCTGCAATACGTCCGGTACCACATGGCGATGACCTACCAGTTCCCAAAGTGCCAGAATCATTTTCAGCTGCTTCCACTGATGAAGAAGAGGACATTGGTGGTCCTGAACCATCAACCTCAAGCGACCCAGAGTGGAATCTCCTGGCAGAAGATGTTACAATTTCTGTGCATAGGAACCGCCAGAAGTCGCTTATTACATTCTTTTTCAAAGAGGGTGACCTTTCTGCGTGCCACAACATTTCTGGTTTAATGGCAGCCTTCAAAATCAATTACATACCGGAAGAGTGGAGGCTTTTCATTGATTCATCCAAGACGAGTCTTAAAGATGTTTTGTTGAATAATGGTAATTAGTTACCGTCAATTCCAGTTGGTCACGCAGTTCATATGAAAGAAACTTATGAAAACATTAAGCAGCTTTTGAAGTGTATAAACTACGATCATCATCATTGGTCACTTTGCGGTGACTTAAAAGTGGTCGCTCTTTTGCTTGGACTACAGGGTGGATACACCAAGTACTGTTGCTTTCTCTGTGAGTGGGATAGCTGTGCACGAAGTGACCATTACATCAGAAGACATTGGCCAATCAGGCAGTCATTGCAGCCTGGCAGTAAGAACGTTGAGAACCCAGCACTTGTCGACACCAGCAAGATTTTGTTGCCACCCTTGCACATTAAGCTGGGTCTCATGAAAAACTTTGTCAAGGCAATGGAGAAAACAGATGAGGCTTTCAAATACCTCATCAGAAAATTTCCAAGACTGAGTGAAGCTAAAATAAGAGAGGGAGTATTTGTTGGTCCGCAAATTTGAAAACTTCTTCATGATGACGAGTTTCTTTGCGTGTTGCATGGCAAGGAAAAAGCAGCATGGCTAGCATTTAAGTCAGTGGTGGACAATTTTCTTGGAAACAACAGATCTGATAATTACTATGAAATTGTAGAAAATCTCCTTCTGGAGTATAAGAGTCTTGGCTGCAACATGTCTTTGAAAATTCATTTTCTGGATTCTCATCTGGATTTCTTTACGTCAAACTGTGGAGCGGTCAGTGATGAGCATGGTGAACGATTTCACCAGGACATTGCTGCTATGGAGACAAGGTATCAAGGCAATTGGAGCCCTTCAATGCTTGCTGATTACTGTTGGACTGTGACAAGAGACACCTCATCGATTGACTACAAGAAGCAAGCAAAGAGAGCTCGAACAGCGACTGAATAATGACGGAATGGGTTCAAATATGCCTTTTTAAAACATGATATGTGAACTTTAAATAATGTTTTTATTTTTTTCTATCATTTTATGTTGAAATATCAATTAATTGATTATGTAACCACAATTTTTATAATGCTAAAGTAGAAAGACTAGCTGTTCACCCCAGAGAATTAAACAAGCATACATTATTTGTATTACTGTAATGTAAATTCATCATTAAAAAAAAAACCAGAGCCAATTGGTGAATTTCATTATGATATTTGAAATCAGCATGTCAAAATCAATAAGAAATGGTATATTTAATTTCTGGTACAAATAACTTTTGAAAATTTGTTGACTAGTGTTATCAAACTGCTTTGTGACAAAGATGGTCTGGATAACTGGATTAAAGATAACACATTGTTCCATTGGAGAAAAAAGAAACTTCAATAATTATTGCACATTTTAAAGTCATGATTGAATATTACGATGTACTCTTCTACGGTAACTTACTTACTTAGTCGTTCCTCTTCTACCGTGAGGTGTAGAGGTTTGGAAGAGAGAGCGCCAGACTATTCTATCAGCTGTCTTCTTCCTGGCCTGGTTCCATTCTAGTCCTCGGTCCTTCAAAGATTGTCTAATGTTGTCCTCCCAGCGGACTCTGGGTCGTCCTGGAGGTCTGGATCCCTGGCGCTTTGTTTCCCATGCTTGTCGTGGTAGCCGATCTTCTCTCATTCTGCAGATATGGCCAAACCATCTTAGTTGGGACTGTTCTATTTGGGTCTGCAGCGGGTGGGATTTTAGGCCTTGACGTATCGTCTGGTTGCGGACCATTTCTACGGTAACAATAACTTAAATTTTTTTTTAAACTTTTAGAGCAGGTGAAACATACAGTAGTAAATAATTTATAGTAATTATATATTTTGAGGAAAACCATTCTTGTGGCGTATAGGACGCACATTGAGAAAACTTTGTGATAGCATTACAGGACACATATTGAGGAAACTTTGTGATAGCATTATAGGATGCACATTGAGGAAACTTTGTGATAGCATTACAGGACGCACATTGAGGAAACTTTGTGATAGCATTACAGGACGCACATTGAGGAAACTTTGTGATAGCATTATAGGATGCGCACTGAGGAAACTTTGTGATAGCATTACAGGATGCACATTGAGGAAACTTTGTGATAGCATTATAGGACGCACATTGAGGAAACTTTGTGATAGCATTATAGGATGTGCATTGAGGAAACTTTGTGATAGCATTATAGGATGCGCATTGAGGAAACTTTGTGGTAGCATTACAGGATGCGCATTGAGGAAACTTTGTGATAGCATTACAGGACGCACATTGAAGAAACTTTGTGATAGCATTATAGGATGCGCATTGAGGAAACTTTGTGATAGCATTATAGGATGCGCATTGAGGAAACTTTGTGATAGCATTATAGGATGCACATTGAGGAAACTTTGTGATAGCATTATAGGACGCGTATTGAGGAAACTTTGTGATAGCATTATAGGATGCACATTGAGGAAACTTTGTGATAGCATTATAGGACGCGCATTGAGAAAACTTTGTGATAGCATTATAGGATGCACATTGAGGAAACTTTGTGATAGCATTATAGGACGCACACTGAGGAAACTTTGTGATAGCATTATAGGACACGCATTGAGGAAACTTTGTGATAGCATTATAGGATGCGCATTGAGGAAACTTTGTGATAGCATTACAGGACGCACATTGAGGAAACTTTGTGATAGCATTATAGGACGCACATTGAGGAAACTTTGTGATAGCATTACAGGACGCACATTGAGAAAACTTTGTGATAGCATTATAGGGAAGTCCCTGTTCTGGACTCCCCAGAAAATATGGAGAAAGGAACTGGAGACAGAATTGAAAGAGATAAAGAAGATATGGAAAGGCCTTGTGCAGACGCCACAGGACAAAAGTATTGAATGCGTCTGCTTCTTGGAAGGCTGGAGGGTCATTATTGAATGAATTATCAATGAACATTTTCACAACACTTAAACAGAAAAAGTCCAACTAGGATCTTTGCTAGCAGACAAAGTCTATTTCCCAGCTACCATGTACCACTTCATGGACTCCAGAAGGACAGCAAAAGAGAGGCAGACCAAAGACAACATGGTGGAGAACAGCAGAAGCTGAGATGCAAAGCATGAACCGGAGTTGGGACATGGCACGAATGATGGCCACCGACTAAGCAAAATGGGGACAGTTTTGTTGTTGCCTTACAAGATTCCACTAGGTGTGATGGCTACTGACTGCTTTGTCAGTCAGGGGCTAAGGATCCAAGAAGAAGAAGCTGAAAGCAGATGAAGGCTTCGATATGAAAGACATCCGGTTTGTGATTATCTTCTTGTCCTACACAGTTGTCCTCTTCTTGAATACAGTCAAAAATGTACTGATCTGTAAGCCATGATCAACCACCTCATGTTTCATCCATTCTGTCACTCACGTATTTGATTCCAGAATTAAACCAACCACGAATGTTGTTAATGTCAAGAAGTTCAATTCCCCTTGATTCTTCAGAGACTTCCAACTGTTTTCCCAAACAGCTTCCTCCAGGCTGTGTGCAATGTTTCGACAGATGATTTTGCACAGAGTATTTCAAGCTCTTGTGCTCTGTGCAGAGATTTTGACTTACATAACCACGCTGTGCCCGTTTTAAAGTTGTTGTTACCTCCCAAAACTATCGCTATTACCTCCTAACTCTTTATTAAATAAACATTATAGCTTTTTCGTGCAAAACAAATCCTGAAATTATGTTTCCAGCAAGGCTTTTCTGCATAGGTCCTTTGTATATCGCTTTTCCTACTTTATCAACTTCTTTTGTTGTTTTCTGCTAGAGCTACCATCTTCACCTTGTAACAGAGAAATAAACTAAAGGAATGACCCACAATTCTGTTTAATGTCAGACATGGTAGCTGCCTGGGCACTATGTCAAAGACTGTACCCACATCCCTTGGCTGTGGTGATTCAGATAATTGGCACTATATTTTTCTTCTGCTTTCCGTGTTTTACTTGCCTATATTACCATTTCACTCGTTCTGGTCTGTAATTGGTTCACCACCAAACTTTTACATTAGGTAATACATTTTTTTTTTTTAATTTCATTATCAATATTTTGTTGTATGATATAAAGGCATTTTTAACTGCATTTACTAACCAGACAGGTGAATGTTGTGATTTTTTAAAAAGATTCAAGATTTATAACAAAATAATAAACTATATATAATAGTGCCTTCAGTCAAAACTGACTACGGGAATGCGCCCCTGAGGTGAAAGCCCCCGGCTGCTTGTTTTCCTGGTGTTCCTTTCAATGTTTTCTCCTCTTTTCTACTTGTTGAGTGAGCTTCTTTTTGTCCAATCCGAGGTGGCGCCATAGACAGCATGGCCCCTTTGTGCGATCGGCAGCTTCATCCTCCTAGGTTGGTGGATTTATATCCAGTGCCCTCATGTCTCTCTTGCAGGCATCTTTGAATCTCAGCAGCGGTCGCCAACCTGTTCTTTTGCCATCTGCCAGTTGTCCATAGAAGTTATCTTTTGGGATGTGACCATCTTCCATGCGGCGGATGTGGCCAAGCCAGCGTAGTCTGCGATATCTAAGCAGGATAACAATATGATTCAAAGAATTTATGATTCTAGCTTTTGTAAATACCTCCTGAATCCAAGCTTCTTGTAGCACTCTTTCTTTGAGTCAATATATAGATCTGTAATGAAGAAACAATGTATCATGATAATAACAAGTTTATAACACAAAGAAACCAGTTGCAAACTGTAAAATAAGTTTCCAACTGAAAAAGTCATATATAACTTTTAGACACAGTCGATTCCCCCAGTTCTCTTGAGTGTACCATTCCTCCAATCATTTCTTTTTTATGCTGTCTTCTATTCTTATGTATTCAGGTGTACCCTCCATTCTTTTAGCTGTCATCTCTCCTCTAGATGTTCCTTTTTCTTTTGTTCATTCCTTATTTCCTGTTGTTTCCACACTAGTGCATGAGAGTTAACATGTGACATACATTTCTTATCATATATCTAGTACATCTGCACTGAAACTTTTGTATCTCATTCTCAGCAGGCTCTTCTTGGAGAGAATACATTAAATGAAAGAACACATCCCTGCTTCACTCCTTGTTTTAAAGCTTGGAAACTGCCCAGCCTATTCATGCACTTTTAAAGCTGTTACTTGCTACATGCATGTTTTTTTTTTTAAATTATTCTTCGATCTTTGTTACTTGCTTATCCTTTACAGGACGTGGCAATCAACCCCAGCTTTTATTGGCTGTTTTGTGATTTTTCTAGGCAATTTTTACGTTCAGTAGTTTGCCATTGCTTTCTGAATGGTATGGCGCTTATACCATTGTTAAAAATCCACACAAAGCGATTTGCTACCAAACCGCCTGCAGCAGGTTTCGAACCTGGTATATCTGGATTATGAAACTGCGTTCATATCCATTAGGCCACAGACGCCTTACCACTTAGTAATAATGTTTTATGTTTTCTCTTGATGTTTCATCTTGTATATGCACATGTATGACGTACATATGTAGATCTTTCTGTTAGCCCTTTCTCAACGACAGGTTTTTCATTCCCCATGACGACACCATTTTCAGCTTAGTTCGTTCCCCTGAACGACAGGAAAATTGTAATTTTAGGGGTCATATTTTTAATCTGACTGTATACAGTTTATCTTAAAAGGAAACCCATTAAAAGTATATATATTATGAAAGAGCATAAAACAAAGTTTCAGAATATGCTAATCAAGGCCAACATAAGTCAAGGTCAAGGGGTACGTACATAAATGAAAATTGAGAGAAAAATAAACAAAAATTATTTGTATGAGCCACAAAAGCTTTGTTGTTTTCATTTTATTATGATAAAAGATCATGGAAACACTGCTGGCACTTGTTTTCTTGAGTTTGCTTACATTTTTACAGTTACAGGTTGAGTTGAGTGTGGTAAGTTTCAAAGCATTCCCCAAGGCGCAAACCCAGCTTGCTGTTTGTCTCATTCACTGTAGTGTTAGTATCCAAAAGTTTTCATTCAGAAACTCATTAATGAAATCATGGCATTCATAATCAGTATGATCAAAGAGTAGACCACACTGTGCTGTAAACTCAGGCTGGGCAGCATGGTTTTCTTGTCTCCATTCATGACTTATGTTTGCATCTACATTATTTTCTTCCTCTGGTTACCAGTGTCTTTCAGGTGACGTTCTTCCTTATCCATGTTTTTTGTTTTCATTCCGAGATCTAGATCTCGACATTTTCTTTCCTTGTTTAGGTGCAGATCATGTTTTAACTGCCTTTACTTTTCCTTTCACTGATGAATTATTTAGATCTAAACTGAGTGAACTAGATCTAGATCGAATGTTACTACTAACACTATCATTATCATTCACTTTCCTCGTTTTAGCAAGCCTTTCACTATCACTTTGCTCCAGATCTAAATCTACATCAGAGTCTAATTCTGAACCAGACTACACATTCTCTGACCCTGAATCTGGGTAATCTTTACCTTTAGTGCCGTCGAGTATGTATAATATGTGTATTAAGTTAGGATTAGGGTTAGGTTTAGGGTAACCCTAAACCTAACCCCAACCCTAAATGGTACGAAAATACACATATTATACATACTCGATGGCACTAAAGGTAAAGATTACCAGAATCTCAGTAAAAAAGAGTCGTCAGAATCATTCAAGTTGAATAAATTCAACTCATACAAGAATTGTCGTGCTCTTTTGCCAACAGATGTTTATGGTTCAGCAGAGTCCATGTTTGTGAACTTTCGCTTTTGTAAAATCGCTATTATCAGTTCTACTGTATTCGCTAGCAGTAAAATATTTTGATCGTCTCAAGCTTAGTGGCCAGATTTTTCAATGCTGAATCCGATTATGCCCAGCAATTGCAGATACGCTTGTAAACAGAAGAGTTCTGGTGGTTTTAAAATAGGACGTACGCTGTACGTCATATAGGTGAATGGGAACGAGATATCACGCTACTTCCGTGATGTATGCGGTACGGCACAGCGACAAAAATTGTAAAGATTTATGCCGCACGGCGTACGTCATACTGGTGCTGAAATGGTTAATGCACTATTAAACATAACCTCAGGAATGAGGAAGTATAACATGTAACTTCACAATATTTATTTTTCCTGTCTGGGTTCTAATCTGTGGTGAGAAATAAAGATGAGGTTTCTTTACTAGAGGGCAGGATTGTTACTGAACACAGCAGAGCTTATCTGACAACAACCTCCAGCAAGAGAATGGAGATAAGAGGCAGCAACTGAAGCCCTGAGGTGGCTATCTGAAACTTCATTAACCAGGGCAGTAATTGTGTCAGACTCTTAATCCATGCTTTGAAGATCCAAAATGGATAGCCGTGGCATGAACGGAAAACATCCACAGAAGCCTTAATTCTTCAGGAACTGGTGTGAATCAAATGTCCTGGTCATACTGGGGTATACAGCAATGAGAGAGCCGTAAGGCTAGTTCTGAGAGCCCCCCATAGTGGGGATGTTGGATATGGGAGAGACACTAAGGACAATTAATGAGTGCCCATTAGTTTGGTTTTAAGGACTATCTTCATTGACAAGGACTATCACTCCAATTGCCCATTAGAGAACAACACAACCGATGATCAACAAGGCTAAAATTGCTGGAATTTGGCATCAATTTAAAACTAACAGGAATGGACATATGAGAGAATAGATCTGGCATATATAGAATCAGCACTCATACCCTCTGACATTTACTGACAGAGAATGAGCACACCTATGGATTTGCTCTGAGTGTAATGATGTCAATTTTGACTAGGGCTGCACCGAATATCTGATTTGGTGCTGAATAGTGCCTTCAATGAACTATTCGTATTCGGCCAAATAGTACGCTGCCATCAAATGAGAATATTAAATTTAGGTCAACCTGCGGCGTGATAATTTCAGACACAGAAAATAGGCTGACTTTCAGTTTCCATTGGTCCTGCTACTAACTCAACTGAAGCACTGACACAAATGTTGACCCAATGGAAAATTGATAGCAACAAAGTGCATGTTGTATTGCGTGATAATGGCGCAAATATGATGAAGGCCACAAAAGAAGCAAACTTGACAAATGTTAGCTGCTTATCTCATTCATTACAGCTTGTTATTCATGATGCCATTCTATGTCAGCCATTAGTAGAAGAACTTATAACATCCGCCCGCAGAATTGTTGGGCAATTTAAACATTCTTCTGCAGCAACTGGTCGCCTTCATGAAATACAAAAAGAACTGGGATTGCCTGAGCATCAGCTATGTCAAGATGTGACTCGTTGGAATTCAACATTTTACATGTTACATCGTCTTGCAGAACAGAAACATGTAATCTCATTGTTCAGCGTAGAAGCTGGCGATCATGACATCAAAAGCCTGAATTTGACAACAAATCAGTGGAATCTGGTGTCTCGCGTTCTGACATTACTGAAGCCCTTTGAGCAACTGACTCGTGAAATCAGCAGCGCAAATGCATGTTTGTCAGTGGTCTTGCCAGCCATTGAAGCTATCTTGCTGTATCTGCAGAAGGACATATGTGATGATGGAATCACAGATATTATATCAGCGTTGAAACACAGGCTTTCTGGTCTGTTTGATCATGAACTTTTTGTTGTTTCTGCAGGGTTAGATCCCCGTTTCAAACTTAACTTCTTAACTGAAGTACAGAAAATTAAAGGCAGGGCGAAAATATTAGTAGCTGTAACATTATGTCAATCTCAGGATGTCAACACTGTCAGTGACAATAGTATGTCAATCTCAGGACATCAACACTGTCAGTGACAACAGTATGTCAATCTCAGGATGTCACCACTGTCAGTGACAACAGTATGTCAATCTCAGGACATCAACACTGTCAGGGACAACAGAATGTCAATCTCAGGACGTCAACACTGTCAGTGACAACAGTATGTCAATCTCAGGATGTCAACACTGTCAGTGACAACAGTATGTCAATCTCAGGACGTCAATACTGTCAGTGACAACAGTATGTCAATCTCAGGACGTCATCACTGTTAGTGACAACATTATGTCAATCTCAGGATGTCAACACTGTCAGTGACAACATTATGTCAATCTCAGGATGTCAACACTGTCATTGACAACATTATGTCAATCTCAGGACGTCAACACTGTCAGTGGCAACAGTATGAAAGTGAAATATGAAAATCCACCCAGTAAGAAGAGTAAGATTACATCAGATGATTTCTGGGCCTCATGGGATTTGGTGCAAACATACAATGACCAGCCAGAAACCAGAACTTCAAACCTTATTGATGATCAACTGAACATGTTTCTGAATGAACCGTGTGTGCTGGGGGATATTGATCCAATGTCATGGTGGCAGAACAACGCTGACAGGTTTCCTATTCTCTGCTCCTGTGCACAACGATATCTCGCTGCGCCTCCAACTAGCGTCCCAAGTGAGAATCTGTTCAGCACTGCCGGCTACATGTTTTCAGATCACAGATGTTGTCTTTTGGCAGAGAATGTTGAGAGACTCTGTTTTTTTTTAAAGCCAAAACATGTTTCATGCAGCAATTTAAAAACAGATTAATAGCAGGTTAGGAGCATTAAATATTTTCAAGATATTTGCCCTACTTTTTGTTACGCTGTATAATTAATAAAAATGTCAGTATTGAACACAACTTTTTATGCCCAAAATTAACTCACTATTCATATTCGCATTCGGTCGAATAGTTCAAGGACTCTATTCGCATTCTGCCGAATAGTAAAAACCACTATTCAGTGCAGCCCTAATTCTGACCAACAATAACAATCAGTCTGGGTTCCAATACGTTTAAAATTAGAGGGAATTATTACAAACCTCCTTTAAAATATTCTCCTTTCACAAACTCCTCAACACCCAGTTCCTCAAGGCCGATGCCAACCAATTTTACATTGTTAGCATCAAGCCGAGGCTTCAACTGGCTTATTTGCTGAGCACCCAGCCGACACAGTTGTCATCCAAAACGCCGCAAAAAGATGAGCACTACAGGAGAGTCTTTCCAAAATGTATCCACAGTCACCATCTGAAAAAAACCACACAGAAAATACTATTAGCGAGCTGAAAAATCACATGCTGTAAAGTTTGTGAAACTTGCAAGCAAATATAACATTAGTCCATAAAATAAAAAATTGTTAATGTTTTTCAGCATAACATATTTCCCACGCTGATCACCCATTTGCCAGTCACTTCGATTACGGAAACAACAGCAAATGGATTGATTTGCCATTGCCCTAAAGACGCCAATAGGCGTGATGGGAAACAATGGCAAAGAAAACCTATCTGCTGTTGCCCTAAGACGCCACTAGGCGTAATGGCCACTGACTGCTTTGACGGTCGGTGGCTAAGGACGGAAGAAGAAGAAGAAGATATTTCCCACATCTGACCAGTAAGTTCAGCTATTAATGTAGCTCTTTAGTTTTGTTTGATTTTAAGTAGTATCTTCATTGTACACAAACAACTCAATCAGTGCTCCGCCCTCCTCCCTTAGATCACAAAAGGAGAATCTCAGCACAAACTATTTAGCACCTGCGAGAATCCCTATGTGTGTATATAGGAATCACACATTCTATAAATATTTTTGTGGTGGGTAGGTTTTGATATTTTAAATTTTACCAGGGCAGCGGCCTTATGGCCTACTCTTTACGATTTCCTACTGCTGTGGGATTTTTAATGTGCACCACTTCCACACAGGACCTCCTACTTTTTCGTCCCTATCCAAAATGGCTTGGCATCCAACACTACCGAGGAGACCAGGGGGAGTATGACATCATTAGGACTACTGATTCTGAAAAGAAATTTCCATAAATTATATTCCATCTACTGGGACCTGAACCCTGTACCTTTAGAACTCAAGGTGGATGACATTCCTCTTGGTCACTCCAACCCCCACATCTATAGTTGCAGCAAGCTAGTGTCATCAGGCTAAGCACATCATTTATATCCATGTATCTTCAATCAACTGTTTTACCTTCTATCATCTTCAATCAACTGTTTTACCTTCTATCATCTTCAATCAACTGTTATACCTTCTATCATCTTCAATCAACTGCTCTACCTTCTATCATCTTCAATCAACTGTTGTTCCTTCTATCATCTTCAATCAACTGTTTTACCTTCTATCATCTTCAATCAACTGTTATACCTTCTATCATCTTCAATCAACTGCTCTACCTTCTATCATCTTCAATCAACTGCTCTACCTTCTATCATCTTCAATCAACTGTTGTACCTTCTATCATCTTCAATCAACTGTTTTACCTTCTATCATCTTCAATCAACTGTTTTACCTTCTATCATCTTCAATCAACTGCTCTACCTTCTATCATCTTCAATCAACTGTTTTACTTTCTATCATATTCAATCAACTGTTTTACCTTCTATCATCTTCAATCAACTGTTATACCTGCTATCATCTTCAATCAACTGCTCTACCTTCTATCATCTTCAATCAACAGCTCTACCTTCTATCATCTTCAATCAACTACGTTGAATAGCAGACTCCAGATATACTGCTGGCTGAACTGTGATGCCTATTACTTTAATATATATTTGCTTTAATAAGGCTAATCACTTTTTCGAGAAATACACAACGTCCTGCTCTAGGGACTATCTTCTACAAATGGCGTCAAGCCTTTGAATGTACTCAATAATATGAAATGTTTTGACCAATGGGATCTACTACTAAGATTTTCCATTCAAATTTTTAAATCTAAGGTCCAATTTCGGTCCAATGTTAGTGTACTTCTGTCGGTCTGTCCGTTCGAACTTGTCATTCACCAAAAATAAACTTGGTTTTGGCCTAACACTACCAAAAAACATATTCAGTTTGAGTCATCCCATAATTTTTTCTTCCCTTGTCTACCCCTTTCTACATGTACCCTTTCTTGCCTTTTTCAAGGACGCGTCAAAAAATTTTACCGTTAGTGCAAGTCCAAACGAGCATGTGTTGGTCTGTCTGTATGAACAAATGCAGTCTTTTGTCCATAACTTTATTTCTATCTGTCGGATTTTTTTTTCGAAAGCATATTACCCATCAGGACAAGACCAGCTCTAAGACTAGCTAACTTTTATGATCTTAAACCTATAAATAAAGAATTCAATATATTTTCCATTTTGGTGTTCGTTGTTTTCTAAGTCTCAACTACTTGAATGTTATAAAAATCATCGCACATCTTCCTTTTTCCCGGCAGGAAGTAATTATGCGTGTGTGTATATATGATTCTACAGTGTGCCTTTTGTTAGAAAATGTATTGGACTTGGCGGTTTATTTTTAAATTTTAAAGCTCGCGACATCATTTTCGACACAAGCTAACGGCATCGTCTTGCACTGTCGGCCTGAGTAGCTAATTCAAACTTCTAACACTTGACAAGGCGGCAGCATGTGTCCACTCTCTCAATCTTATGCGTTCGTGTGTTTTATTCTTACTATCTTTCCTGGAACCACTACGCTAGTATTTTTTTTTAATTTTTATCATTAACCCTTGATGGGCGCGTTATAAAGTCCAATACTACTAGCGCTGCAATAAGGTTTTAGACTACGTTCTATCCTACCTAAATCAAAGCGTTTTCTGGCGCAGGGAAGAAGACGCGGTACAACTTTACTAATTCTATACATATTATTATGACTTTATTACATATAATTAATGATTTTATCGCTGTATCAATGTACTTCATCACAAACTGCATAATATAGTCAAACAATATTTAACACGAACACATGTTAATATATAGTGGCTGGGAATGTGAAGGTCTGATGCAGTTCTTACAATGCATATGACTTTAAACAGATGAAAGTCAATTAAATATCTGTTAAAGTCCATTATATAACTAGAACCACCAGGCCTTTACACCCCTCCACTTTAATATTATTCTTGTTCATAGTTTCTTCTTGATTTTGTTTGTTTGTTTTTTCTATTTATTTAACGTATAAGCACAATTGTGATTGTCCCTTCTTACATTGATTTGACAAATGTGATGCCACTTTCTCATATCGGCGGGTGTTCATATTATTTGGAATTGAAAACAATATACATCCTAATTATAACCCATCAGAGGTTGAACGGGATATTTTTATTTTTCATTAAATAAAAAAAATAAAAAATAAAAAAACCAGGCCTTTATACCCCTCCCCTTTAATATTATTCTTGTTCGGAGTTTCTTCTTTTCCCATTGATGTTGATCTGATTACACCTGCTATTGTACATAAAGCCTGATGCTGAATTCTGTCTAATTTTGTTTGTTTGTTTGTTTTTTTTTTTGATAATTTATTTAACATATAAGCACAATTGTGATTGTCCCTATTTACAATGATTTGACAAATGTGATGCCACTTTCTCATATCGGCAGTTGTTCATATTATTTGGAATTGACAAAAAATATATATCCTAATTATAACCCATCAGAGGTTGAACGGGATATTTATCTTCATTAGGCCTAATTAAAAAAAAAAAAATAGTTGGTAGGCTACTGAAAGTAGATGGTTGAAATGAAAAATATCGGAACGTGTTCTTCAATGCCAACAAAATACATCGATTACATCGTTAAGTTTAGGATTAAGGTTAGGATTTCTAGCCCTAACTCTTATTAACACATTAACTACCGAATTGAAAAAACACACGAGGGCAGAATAATAATTCTATCCCATTTTCATCCTGTAGGTGCTTGCACAAAGAAAGCTGTAGTTTTCGTAATTGTTTACAGATTTTTATGAATTACACGTCATTTTAAAGATAAATCGATGTACTATTACAATAAACACTGGTTGTAACTCTAATAGAGGTTGTTGCTATTTCAAGGCCCTCCGATGGCCGATGACTTGCAATATTTTCACAATTATAACTGCTTGCGCCCCATCTCTATCAAAATCTCAATTTCAATCAATGTGCACACCGTTTTCACTCTTGTCCTCGTCGCTAGATCTATCAGTCAATTGTTGAAACACGTTTCTATCCTATTCAGCCGTTAGACGAGATGTACACGCATTTTTTGTGGACCTATCACTAGTTTCCACGGTAAAACGTTTTACACGATTTGGTAATTAACCCAAAACGATGAAAAATATGAACATAATATCAATTTTCCAGTGTTCTACAACAACCATGCTTTGGGAATTTGTTTTCCAGTGACAACTTAAAATCTTGAACCAGATCAAAAAGTGTTTCAGTACATTTTTCATTCGTTTTATTTCTAAAATTAGATTGGCGCTCTGAGCGGCTTGCGGTCCAAATGTGATTATTTTGTGAGCCGCTGATAGCGGCTTGCGGTAGTTAATGTGTTAATGCGTCTCTTTTTTAAAGGTTGTATTGAATACACGTCCCACTGTAATTCAATTCAACCAAAGTGAATAATAAATTAGGCTACTATTCAACATTTGTGTAGGCCTTTGAGTTTTTATCATTTTAAAACAAATATATAAAATCCCAACTGAGACTGCCCCAGAAAGAACTTGTGCGATTGCTAAATCAATGTTAGAAAACAAATTGCACAATAAGGTCCTACAAAATCTAGGTATGAAGAAAACTAATGAGGGAGATCAAAGTTAGGCAGCTAAAATACTTTGGCCACATAAAAAGGTATAACACCTTGCAGAAGACCATAACAGAAGGGAGAGGTGAAGGCAAACGTGCAAGGGGAAGACAGCGCTACAAGTGGGAAGATAACATCGAGAGATGGACAGGAAAGTCTATCAGAGTGCACTACCAAGACAACAGACAGAAGACGTTGGAGATCCATTACAGCCAACCTTCGTTGTGGAGATGGCAGCTGATGCTGATGACTTACCTCACCAGTGGAAACACTTTTAACCAAATTTTTGGCGATTTTCGAGGGCTCCATTTCTTCAGCACACTTCTGTCGCCAAGAAAATTTATGAGCTGTTGAATTGAAGAATTATACTAGGCCTATAAGATTCCGATATCAGTAACAAACAAGCACTTTCTGGAGTCTTTGTACAGGGAGAGCTATGATGTTATCGAGATTTTGTTCGAAACCAAGAGACAGACCGTGGCAGGCCAGAAGATTACACAAGAAACCTGGAGATCCAGATTTTTCCCTTTTCAGCAGTGAAATTTCACTTTTTTTCCAACTCGTTCGCTTTGCACACAATGATCAAAAAAATATAAACAAATGAAATATACCTTTTATAATTTTAATTATTGGGACTCTTAGCAGAAAAACACATTTTCATAGAAGCAACTGTACAGAAGGAGAAAAAAATTAGAAATTTTGTGTTGGTCTTTAGACCACAATATTCGCTTTGCGGAAACAAAACCCTTTCCACCTCATAGTTTCAACTTCCACACTATAAGAAACAGACAAGACATTGTCGTCGTGTTCTTCATTCGCATCTCCCTATTTCTCGCTAAGTTTAGATTTAACCTGCTTTGCTGATTCGGGAAAGTGTCTGCAGCATTTTCTAGATCCAACGTCGCAAAGAATTCTTTTGCAATTCCAAATAATATGAACAACCGCCTACATGAGAAAGTGGCATCACTTTCTATTTCAGTATAGAAGAACCTTACTGTGCAGGATGTCTTCAAGACGGTGATATAGAACATTTCTTGTTAAGGTGTAGGAGGTATGAACAAATGAGAGAATACCAATATTAGATTATTTGCAAGCATCCAACTTACCTATAAAATATAGAAGAGGTGTTGAGAATAGACAGACCTAGAGAACGGCATAATATAAGTCAAACAATATTTAACACGAACAAATGTTAATATATAGTGGCTGGGAATGTGAAGGTCTGATGCTGTTCTTACAATGCATTTATTTTTCTATTTATTTAACGTATAAGCACAATTGTGATTGTCCCTATTTACATTGATATGCGTCCTTGACCCCAAATGGCTTAGAAGGTTGTCTTTATGGGAATTTGTTGATCTCCTCTTGATTGTTTGGACATCACCAAGAGCCAACGCTCAGTGATGGCGAATCAAAGACAAGATTGTCTGGACATCACCAAGAGCTAACGCTCAGTGATGGTGGATCAAAGACAAGATTGTCTGGACATATTACCTGCCGAATGCTTATTACAATTACAACTTTTAATGAAGATTTTAAAATGATAGAGTGTGATATGGGGTCCTTCAAATACGGTTTATAAAAATAATTTTAAAAAACACATACCGGCACTCCTATTTTCATGAGAACACACTTCAATGAGCTATGAGCTGACTGAGTTGATGACAGGCATAGAAGTTTTGAGCAGTCTTTCATAAATTTCAACTCACAAATGGCTTTTTAAGGATTTGAAGATCGCTTTGTTGCCCATGTTTAGCAGCTTCCATATCTTGATGATGGGATCGATCAGTGGACAAAGATCACCCAAAGAGTGTTTGATTATCGTGTACAAATTATAAATTTCGCGTACAAAAACAAACAAAATTACCATGATCATGCACGAAGCAGCAGAACCTGAGAGTGAGACTGGGAATACAAAAGTACAAAAATAAAAACGACAAAATACACGGTGATTACAGAAATACGGTCCGATGTAGCAACTCATTGTTATTGTTGTTGTTGAACAGAATCGACATCACTGCACTCTGGGCAAACCCGTAGTTGCTCAGTCTCCCTCGGTATATGTCGAAGAGAGTGAATGCTAAGAGAGTGTTCCTGAGCTCGCTGGTTGTATATACGACGGATGTATCCTCTCATACGTCCATCTCTGTTAGCCTTAAGTTTGATGCCAAATTCCAACAGTCTTAACTTGATGATTCATCTATTGCAGTGTCATTCTCTAACAGGCGATCATTAATTGTTCTCAGTATCTCTTCATTATCCATATCCAGCGTCCCCACTGTGGGTTCTATTGATGATAGTCTGCCAGCTCTCTCATTGCCGCGCACCCTTGCATGACCAGGACAGTAGATCCACACCAGCTTCTGCAGACTCGAAGCTTCTATGAATGTTTTCCATTCATGCCGTAGCCAACCATTTTGAACCTTTCGAAGCAACTCAAATAGATTTAACCAAATTGATTCCAGACAGTACAAATCAAGAGATCTCTTGGGGATTAACGAGGAGTAACATTAGTTGCTGGCTGAGTAGCTTCCCTTCGAATTTCATAACAGCACGTGACGGTTCACGGGTTATGTAATGGAACTTTGACCCGCTGAGCTGAAGTCCACTCCCCGCGTCTTATTTTTTTTTGTTGTTGTCAGGAACCGAAACAGGTCGCCGTAAGCAGTGCTTCTCAAAGTAGTTTATTGGGCAGACCGACACATTTGTTTCAAGCGTGCAAGAGACCAGATCCTTTGCGTCATATTCTTTTAGTTTTCACTTCAGAAAATATGTACACAGGTAGGCTACGTACAGTTTGGAGTGCTTAAGCTTAATTATGTGTATTATAGAATGTGATTCTAAAAACAAAATATTATTAAAATATTGTCAATTTTATCAACTGATAATTATCCTAGGAGAAACTCCCTCAGTTTCATTCAGTGGCGTACAAAAAGGGTGCAAGAGGGCTGTCTACCCCGGGTGGCAGCCTGAACAAAAGGATGGGGGGGTGGAATGGACACTATTATGACAATACTGTAGTGTAAATATTCTTGTAAGGATAATTTTCTTTTTATTTCGTGTTTTATGGGGTGAGGGGAGGGGTGCGCCAAAGGAAGAATCCGCCCAGGGTGCCAAATAATTTAGTTAGATTGAAACGGAGAACGATGGGACGTGTTCCTCGGTGTCATCCTAGTAAGCCGCCAACGTCGTTAGGTTTAGGATTAAGGCT
>JAMPIV010008825.1:117500-210000 GCA_024509875.1 Oreohelix idahoensis
TTCTTCTTCGTACACTCTCAGACGTCTAGTCCAATATTTTCAAAGAAAAAAGTGGTCAGCTTGAAGCTATTTGTAAGATGATCTAGCGAGTTCAAACGGCTGACTTATCTTTCACTCTCATAAGCTTTATTCTTAGGGAACACTCTCACATTCGTATTATTAAGAGAGATTTCTGCACAAGACTTTACTGTAGAAGTTCTCTTTATTCTTCATTCACTTCAGAGAGATAAAGCTGTTCAGGATATTTTATCTCTATACATCTGTTTTCTCTTTTTATTTACTTCGCCACAACGTCTGAGGGTGATGAATAAAGAAATGAAGAAGCAGGAGTAGGAGGAGAAGAAGAAGAAGAAGAAGAAGAAGAAGAAGAAGAAGAAGAAGAAGAAGAAGAAGAAGGAAGAGGAGGATAAGAAGAAGAAAAAAAAAAGAAAGAAGCCAGATCCATCAGAGTTTGGAAGATATTACAGATTGTTTACATAAATGACATCTTGCAAATTTCATACATGTGCAAACAGGCCGTAAAAAAAGTAGAATAAACTCTAGAACCGGTATGTACATAGTATGTGTATTTAAAACGTGTATAAAATGCATATATTAAAATAGACAACATCGATAATAAATAGGGTTGGGTAAACGAAAATAGCTAATACGTAGGAATAGGACGAAAAGAATTGCCTACGTTACGGCCACAAAGTCTTCGTCAGGGATGAACAACAAAAAACGTGAAAGAAAGAATTTGAGTACTAAGTAAAATACTCGTACATTAAAAAATGTATAAATAACAATGATTCAACCGTAAATATAAATAGCTCGTGCCGCTGTCGCTTTCACTAACTCTTCTGTTTTTTAAATAAATAGTGGGTTAAACGTTACAGATCTCAGTAGTTACATATGCTATAGTGTAAATAGCCTGAATGGAGGGATGGGCAGGATAAGGTAGTCTTTTGCTTTTCCCCTTGTCCACCCACTTCCTTTATGAGTGAGAGGGATTTTCTGCATTCATGTGGCAGAATTCCACAAACAGAAGTCACGTGCGCTCACTCTTGGTTAAAACAATCTCTGTTGTCAGCGGTACCTCTTTAGACGGTGAAGGAAGTCCCATAATAGATACTGCCGTATGGGAGTGAAGTGTTAGAGACTCTCTATACAAGGTCCAGCATCGAGAGATGAGGTGACCAGTTCCTTTCCTAGCTACCTTTTTCTCTAGTAACTCAAGAGCAAAGAATGGAACCCATTTACAGCTGGGTAGACTGGAGCGTGTCGAAACTGGGAATCCAACTGGGCACCGTTGCCGCCAGAGACCAGCGCTGTAACCACTCTATAAATCGGAAGCTCTTTGGAAATTTAAAATATGAGGAAGACACAGAACGCATCAGGAGGACTTGGCATGTGTTTGCTGAGGGCCGGGGGGGGGGGGGGGGGGGGGGGGGGGGGGGTTTTTGACTGATCGATTCATCGGTTTAGAAATTTTTGAAAAGTAATAATAAAACTGGGCTTGTGCACAGCCGTGACTGATATTTTGTATGTGACACATAACCTTTTTTTTTTAATGCTTTTTTATTTTGACATATCCTTTTTTTAAATGCTTTTTTTATTTTGACATGTTTTTCAGAACACAGTAACATGTAAATTTCTTTTCAAATTTTGAAGGTGGCCCGTAAACTATCCGGAAAATAACACTGTTTTATAATATTTTCATAGTATACTTCTTCATTGTGTACAAATGACAACCTCGTGACATGTTAGCAAATAGGCATCTATTTCAAATGTAGAGAAAACACTGCAATAGAGGGAAGACTCATGGAAGGAAATTTCCACGATATAAAACGTCAAAGTCACAGTGCTCTTACAGCAGTGGTGTCTGTAACAAGACAAGATTAAGTTGCCATCTCCATGCAAAACCTCTTGTTAGTCTCCTCTTACGACATGCTTAAAGAACAGTAGTCTTTTTTTTTCTTTCGTTCCACAGCGCTCCTAGCTTTTGAGGTATAGTTAGTCCCATAACAGATACACCGCAGAGGAGTGAAGTGTTAGATACTTCACTATACAAGGTCTCCGCTTTATTAGAATGGATATACCGGTTCCCTTCCTCGCTGCTTTTGCTTTGCCTAACTCAAGAGCAGAGCCAGTCACAACTAATTTTACAGCTGGGTAGACTGACGTGAGACTACTAGGGTTCGAACCCAATAACTTTGCATCGACACGCAAAGCGCTCTAATCACTCTACCACTTAATACTTGCACAGCCTTTAGTGAGCTTAAATTTTTGACATGTATTTGTATTTCATAGTTTTCTGGTGTTTTGTTTTTTTTCTATGATTTTCTTTTGACTCACTCGCAGTTCTTTACTATCTTTATCATAACACAACTCAAAACAATTTTTACATTATTTAATTTGTTTTTAAGGAGTTCTGCCTCGTTGTGGCTAGGCACGTCATGATCAACCTAGACTCAAGGTTAGTCTGCTATATTAGAGCGGCGTGGGAACCGCGCTGGTGTAATGGTTACCACACTGAGCTGGCGATCGGGTGATCCAGGTTCAAGACCTGGCGGAGACATTTGAAGTAATGTCATCGACCGGGATTTAGACTGGATTGATTCAAGCCCTGGAGAGCACATTTGAAGGTTTTTGTCGTCGACCAGGGACTGGAATAACCTGAACGGCCCCTGAGCCGACCCAGCTCTAATGGGTACTCTCCGAAGACGGCGAGTATCTGCCTGAATGGCGAGAGGACACTTGTCAGCGTACAGGGAAAATAGGATACTCACGTAAAATCAGTCTCAGGTAACTTGAGATTTCGCCTAGCGGGCGTACGTTAAAAAAAAAAAGAAGAAAGAGCGGCGTATTTCCAAATATAATAGACCTTGTGGTCTGGTGTATAAAGACAAAGTTTGCAGCTGCATACGACCTTAATAAAGAGCAGAAGAAAAGTAACAAATATAATAAAAACATTATTTCACCTTTTTAATTAAATGTTGCCTTGTTTTGGCAAAGCGCGCCCCGTTCAACCTAGATGCATGTTCCGTCGTCTATATTAGGGCGCACGTTCAAATATTTAAGACCAAGTGGTCTTGTTCCAAAGGTTGTTATTGCCGGGAGTTGTAGTGAGGATAAGCTCTCACTGCAGATAAAATACTTCTATGGCACGCGCCTCAAACAGCCTCTGACAACCAAGTCCAGCTCCCGGCCTTCACGTGTGGCTCAATTTGAGCCCGGCGGAACTGTTTCCACTGACGGGAGAAGGGGCAAAGGCGAGCGACTGGCGCCTTAAAACCAGCAGCTTCGGGCAGATAGGGCTCGTGATCCTTGGTTGGTAGCTTATCTAAGAGAAGGAACTCTGAATTCAAACCACCGCTGCCTTGCGGGAATATCCATTTATGGAATTGGCTTCGGGAGTAAACCCTGAGGATAAATCCGGAGTCGGAGTCTCTAAGGCAGTCTAATGTCGATTCGACATTATTCTGGCAACTCCTGCGACATGGCTGGTACCAAACTGTATCGGCTACTGCCGTTCCTTTGGATCTACCGGCTGTGTGGAGAGGGGGAACATGCTGCATGGGCAACAGCTTGATCTCCATATAACTGTGCCCAAGCTCGCGCCCTGGAGAGGACACTCCAGCTTCACCCTATAGGTGTCGGCAAAACACGGGAAGTAGCAGTTACCGGTTATAAGCATTTTGCCCAATTGGCGTAGGGCATGGCGCCAGGGGCTACTTCCGACAGTGGGAGAGGTTCTAGGATCTCACTGGACAGCTACCGCCCGCTTCAAGCTGGGCAGCCCCCAGTCAATAAGGTGTTGTCCCGCCACTGTCTGCTTTCCCCATTGGGTGCATGGGGATTAGGGTCAAACCCGAACTGTGGACAGAAAATTTTGCACCAAGCAATTATCGAAACAATAGAAATAAGCAAACTCTCAGATTGGGATGCTGGAACGTCCGGACTATGTTGACTGGACTATCCGAAAACCTACAGGATGTAAACGATGTAAGGAAGACAGCCATAATTAATGATGAGCTTAAACGACTTCAGGTGGATATAGCTGCACTTCAGGAAAAGCGCCTGGCGGGCTCTGGAACGGTGAGCGAGAAGGACTACACATTTTATTGGCAAGGGAAAGATCTTAATAAAGCTAGAGAACACGGAGTAGGTTTTGCGGTAAAAAAATCGCTAACTAAAATGGACACTCCTTGGTTTGCTGCAAAATCAGAGCACAACCAAGAAAACTCTATCGTGTCAGACATGAAGGGAAACCACGCATTGATACCAGCAAGATGTCAGACCCTTTCATGATCGCTCAATTCACTGCAACCTTCGAGAAAGTGCTCAGTAGCCCTCAGCATGGTGATACTATTACAGAGAACTGAGAGCATCTATGGAACACCATTCAAAGTACTGCACTTGCCACCTTTGGTAAGAAAACAGCAAAGTCAAATGACTGGTTTGATGCTTCATCAGATGTGATGGCACCTGTCATTGAAGCTAAGCGCAGTGCTATGAATGAATACAAACGTTCACCGAGTGCCAGAACCCGACAGATCCTGAGGGCTACGAGAAGCAAAGTTCAACAAACTGCTCGACGCTGTGCAGATGACTACTGGCTCCAGCTCAGTGAGAGCATCCAGATCGCAGCGCAAACAGGCAACATTAGACAAATGTATGACGGTATAAAGAAAGCACTTGGCCCCCATAAAAGTAAGACGGCACCGATAAAAACCATCAGCGGAGAGAAGCTAACCGATAAGGGTAAGCAGATGGAGAGGTTGGTCGAGCACTACTCTGAGCTTTACGCTAGAGACAATACCGTTACGCCTGCAGCCCTTGATGGTGTCAACAGTCTGCCAACTATGGAGGAGCTGGATGCCGAACCAACATTAGAGGAACTCAGCAAGGCCATTGATAGCTTGGCCTCTGGCAAAGCACCAGGCAGTGATGGGATTCCTCCTGATTTAATCAAATGCTGTAAGAGCACGCTATTACATCCCCTGCATAGGATGCTGTGCCAGTGCTGGGAAGAGACAACTATTCCTCAAGACGTGCGAGATGCCAAGATTGTAACACTGTATAAAAATAAAGGAGACAGAAGTGATTGCAATAACTACAGAGGCATCTCTCTTCTTAGTATTGTTGGTAAGGTTTTTGCCAAAGTCATCTTAATGCGACTACACAAGTTAGCTGAGCGCATATATCCAAAGTCACAGTGTGGATTCCGAGCTGGCAGATCAACAACAGACATGATCTTCTCTCTCCGCCAGCTTCAGGAAAAATCAAGAGAGCAGAAAAGACCATTATATATCGCCTTTATAGACCTCACAAAAGCATTCGACCTGGTTAGTAGGGATGGACTCTTTAAAATCCTCCTGAAAATAGGCTGCCCTTCTAAAATGCTGGAAATGATAAAGTCATTCCATGACGGCATGAAGGGAACAGTCCAATATGCTGGAAGCACGTCACAGCCCTTTGATATACGAAGTGGCGTTAAACAAGGCTGTGTTCTGGCTCCGACCCTCTTCGGAATCTTCTTTGCCTTACTCTTGAAACATGCATTCAGAGATGCAACTGAAGGAATATGCCTTCACACTAGGTCAGATGGCCGTCTGTTTAATCTTTCAAGGCTGAAGGCAAAAACAAAAATCAGAAGGGTCACTATAAGAGACTTGTTGTTCGCTGATGATGCTGCAGTCGTCACTCAAAGCCATCAGGAGCTTCAGAGCTTGATGAATCGCTTCACTAAAGCATGAAAGGACTTTGGCCTCACAATAAGTCTAAAGAAAACGAATGTGCTGAGTCAGGATGTGGGTGCTGCACCAGTTATCACTATCGATAACTATGAATTGGCAGTGGTGCACCACTTCACATACCTAGGGTCTACCATCAATGACAAACTCTCACTGGATACAGAAATCGACAGCCGCATTGGCAAAGCTGCAGCTACCTTTGCCCGCCTCACATCGCGTGTTTGGGGAAACTCTAAACTCACAATGAAGACCAAAGCTGTGGTATATAATGCCTGCGTCACCAGCACACTCCTATATGGCAGCGAGACCTGGACGACCTATGCTAAGCAAGAAAGAAGGCTCAATACCTTCCATTTGCGGTGTCTACGCCGCATCCTCGGCATCTCGTGGAAAGATAAAGTGACAAATGTCGAGGTGTTGTCACGTGCTGGCCTTCAAAGTATGTATACGCTTCTTAGACAGCGCAGACTTCGCTGGCTTGGCCATGTTCGCCGCATGGATGATGGTCGCAACCCAAAAGATATCTTCTACGGACAATTAGCAGATGGCAAGAGAACAGTTGGGCGACCACAGCTGAGGTTCAAAGATGTGTGCAAGAGAGATATGAGGGCACTGGACATGGATCCAGCAACAAGGGAGGATAAAGCTGCCGATCGCACTAAGTGGCGATGCTATTTACGGCGCCACCTCAGATTGGGCGAAGAGAGACTCACACAAGAAGCAGAGGTGAGGAGAAAACGTCGAAAGGAGCACCAGGAAAATAAGCAGCTGAGGGATGTCACCTCAGGGGCGCATTCCCATAGTCAGTTATGACTGAAGGGGTTATTATTATTATGTTCTTGTTACTTAACTCCTAAGAAAGCAAAATATTTCAGGCATAGAAAGAAGTGTTTCTCACAAACGAACAACCTGAATATACAAGGTATTTATCTTTATCACTTTATATTTGTAATTTATTATTAGTGTACTAACCGAGGCCCATGCATTACAAAAAAACTTACTACTAAGACATAAATTGTGTTCATTGTTTTAATACAGGACCCAGAGTCCGCTGGGAGGACAACATTAGACAATCTTTGAAGGACCGAGGACTAGAATGGAACCAGGCCAGGAGGAAGACAGCCGATAGGATAGTCTGGCGCTCTCTCCTCCAAACCTCTAAACCTCACGGAAGAAGGGGAAGTAAGTAAGTAAGTAAGTTTTAATACAGGGTACTTACTGTATTATTTAACTTGTTTATAAACTTGAAGGGAATTAATCTAGTTCTTCAGTGACCCATAAATGGCCCAATGGGCATCAATATATGTTTTATTATTGTACAACTCACAGAAGCCAGCTCCAAAGCTCAGAAATATCTATCTGTGGAACGTGGTTGAAGTAACAAGAAGTGACATGGTCCGCAACCAGACGAAACTTCATGGCCTCCAATCCAGCCCCTGCAGATCCACGTGGAACAGTCCTAGTCGAGATGGTTCGGCCATTTATGCAGATTGGAAGAAGATCGGCTATTACGATAGATATAGGAAACCATGAGCGAGACATCCAGGACGACTCAGTGTTCGCTGGGAGGACAACATCACACAATATCACACAACATCACACAACATCACACAATATCACACAATATCACACAACATCACACAATATCGGAAGGATCGAGGACTAGATTGGAAGCAAGCAAAGAGCAATACAGCCGACTGGATAATATGGCGCTCTGTCTGGAAAACCTCTACACCTCAAGGTAGAAGATGAACGACAGAGTAGTAGTAATTTATATTTTATTATAAATTTAATGTAGTCATGTATGATATGAGGCACTGGTTCTGAAAAGGTTAATGGAAGAGTAGACAATAAGTGACACTGGAATGGAGAATTGTATCCAATAACTTGTATCTCTGTTAATCAAACAGCATTAATAGTTGAAATACATGCAATGAAATATAAATCAAGTGATTGATATATTAACGATTGAGGTAATATTTATTAATTTGTTTTAATGTGTTAAATATGAAAAGTGCACATCTGAAACTTATTGTGGGGAAAAATATAAATCTAAACCACAGAGCTAATAACCATAGGGAAAAGTACGCAGTTATAATCCTACCATAAGTAATATTATTATGGTTAACATTCACACTATTTGTAACAATCTACAGAGAAAAAAGCCAGAAATAATTCCCCAATCAATAATAGATATGAAAAACATTAGAACATCGGCGTTTTTAATCCAGCCAAATATGAGAACTTTGATCGACTTTTTGTCATAATTTTTTCCACACTCTTTAGAACTTTCACAAGACGTATTCATCGTTTTTATTGTGCTTGACAACTTTCTGCCACACTTTCCATTACTTTGTGACATTCGAAGGTGGCAAACGTTTAACATAACGCACAGTCCACTGTGAAACAGTAGAGAAAACAAATACGTAATAATGATAGGAAGTTTGTCCGAATTTTTAGGCAATTGTCCAGATACAGTACCCATGAACACGGACAAAGATAACAGTACAGTAATGGAAAAAGAAGCACGTTCACCGCTTTCTTCGGGTAGGATGAATGTCACAGTTGACAGAGCGGACATGAAGATGACCGGGATTAACACATTGAACAAGTAAAATTCTGGACGTCTTCTGAAATGTAGCTGAAATGTCATTTGTGCAGAGCCTTCAGAGTTTGGAGGATTGCTTGAAATGACATCTGATGACATCAGATCCCACTCTCCGTTTTTAATGTATGTGTCTGCTTGCACGCGAAGACTGGAGGAAATCAAGAAGATGTCTTCACCAAAGTCATTTGCCATAATTTTAATGGAGCACATCTGCTCATCAAACGGAAAATATGTCATGTTTAAAACGCATGAGGCTGTAAAGATGCCAGCGGGGTACCAGCGAGTTATTCCATTGTGGTATAACGACACTGGATGATAATCGTCTGCAAAAATGTCCCTTTCCTCCAGCGAGTTTGACACAAGCATTCTTGGGCGCCAAATGTCGAGAGGCTCCGGGTGTAAGACTTTGACACCACCATAATCTCGAGGATTCCACTGTCGAATTTCGTCAACCCAAGTAATATTTAACCACGCATTGACGTCGAATCTCTGAGTCAGTTCTGCAATGCTTAACAAGCTTAAAATATTTAAAACCACGTCCACCTCAATGGGAGAACTTTGATTATTAATCGGTCGTACTCTACGATCAAACGGTGCAAGAATATCTCTGTATAACCTTGAGGTATCATTGAAGTCCGCGCTGGCTCTGATGATACAGACAGCAGTCAAAATACAACTAAAGATTATCCTATACTCACAGACCAGTACGATTCCATCTTTTTGGAAAGGCATTGTCTACCATATATTGCAGTATAAATAAAACCTGAAAAGCCTGGATCAAAATTTCAGGTCACAACGACATAGGCAGAATAAAAGCAAGTACCAACACTATTAGCAAGTTCTCCAACCAGGTTCTTCTATCATATTGCGATCGAATTGAACTGTGTAGACCTCCCTCATTGTCCAGATCGCAGTGTCTTTAGAGAATATATTAATAAGACAGTAATCCGACACGTCATGTCGGGAACAAACGTATGTAAAATCGTTCTCTTCTCTTGATTTCTTCATTCATCATCATAATTCTGTTCCACCGATAATGTTGACTTCGATGATAGCGATTCTTTGATTTAACCCGGCCAACGCGCAAGCGCTGCTTTATATCACCCTCGTCAGTAAACTAGCCAGAGGAGAAGATGAGTTAACGGTTTTGTGTGTGTGTGTGTGTTTTTTTTTTTTGTTGCAAGTCATTGTTTCCAAAACTAGTAATGAGGCGAACCCTATTTATAGTTAAACGATAAATCCATACAAGTCAATGTAAACTGTACAAATTTGCTAAACTTTGGTAAATTACTAAATCAATACCAAGTGGACATTAATGGAACAACCCTGTGCAACAATACTCTAGTTTTATCATTTTTATTGGTATTAGAAAGTTTAAATGCAAACTGAATGAATGGTGTATTCGCTTACAGCACTTCGTTTTTCTTTTCGGGTGGGGTGTTAAAACAAACACATCGTACTAACATTTGCGAAAAAACAATCGATTCCCTAATGTAGTGTTTCCCAAAGTGTAGTACCGGTACGCGTACCCTAGAAGATACGGGAAAGATGTTCAAATGTTACACCGCAGAATTTTTTTGTTTACCTTGTTTCCAGAGTTGTCCGAAATTACACTAACCGGGGCAATTGTTGTTGTGGACTCTCAGTCCGTACTTCGAACGGTTTTATGTGGATGGTTGCGGCATTAATAGAGAACATATGTGGAGGCCTCGGTCCTTCAGGAACTAGTGTGGGTTTGCTGTCCTAGTCATGCAGGAGTATGCGGCGGTGAGAGGGCTGACAGACTGGATTTAAGGGCATCAGTGGGGGGGGGGGGGAATCTGGATAAGGGAAAGATAATAAGAACGGTTTGTGATCGCCTATTGGAGGCTGACATTGCAGGCAATGAGCCAACACGATTCAGGCTGCAGTAATTTGGCATCAAGCGTAAAACTTGAAGAGATGGACGAATGAGAAGGTGGGTAAGGCTTGTATACAACCAGCATGCTACAGGAACAATCATCATTCTTACCCGTTGATACTTTCTGAGGATCTGTCATGGGATTTCTTCCCTTCTCTGCAGTGATTGTCCAACAGTGACCAAAACTCATAGTATATAATGAGGGTCTTATTTAGCTCAAGATTACTCTTAGCAGAGATTTGAATTAAAGAATATTGCTTCAATTCTAGGCAGTGTCGTGAAACATTCTAAATCCACATATCTAAATTAAAAAGTAAATGTAAAGCCTAACGAATTAATTCAATAAAAGGAAAGAGGAATGGTAAAAGAACAGTGCTGTCACAATGGCGTACAAAAATCCCCCTTTTTCTACTTCGTCTGCATAAGTGTAACGCTTTCACGTTTGATAGCAAAGCCTACAGCAGCATACACGCGTTTCTAAAAATAAAACTGGTACTGTGTTTCTTAGAAAACCTTGAGATACGCACACTGCTTAATGACCTAGATAAAATACTAGCATTAATGTCATTATATACACTGCGTAATGAAAAGACAGACGGACTTAGAAGAGAGAGATAGAGAGAAGAACGGAGGAACGCATGCAATACTACCACAGTCTCGCGATGAAAAAGTGAACGCGAAAGGCATGAAGCACTAACTTTTTTCAAATAAACAGTAAAAAAAAAAACACTACCAATACACGGTTAGGTTTTGAAAACATGTTTAATGCTTATTAGGAAACATGACATTCTACTGTTTTACGTCTGAAATCCTGACATTAGCCTGACAGTACAGAAGACACCCCATAGTATGGAAGTGAGGAGGTGGTAACAGCACGACTATCCTAGAAGAAAATACATATTTTGAACGCAGCCACTTAGCTCCATTAAATTTATATATTTGGGTGCCTTAGGTCTTGCTGACAAAGAATATGTTAGGTGTTAAGCAAATAGTCTAATAATTAACAAATTATAGCCAAAATACTATAATGGTGTTGTCTGACAACACAGGATCATATTTGCTCATAATGGCGGAAATGAGGCCACCACGTTAAATCCGATTTGATTGGCCAGAATTATATGTAAGGCGAAACATGATTAGTCGACTGCAATTACTATTTTTGGTTGTTAAGGGAAACGGTAGGAAGGGTACTTTTTTTCAAATGCTTTTGTAAACATGGTCTTATTGGCTAGACCATTTAATATAATCAATTAGGAGCGTCGGTTCAGTGCCACTTTTTGAAGGTAAACTGTGTAGAAGCAAGTGCGTTGAGATCCAGTTCATAATTTTCTAATGAAAGCCTGGGACAGAGGCAGATCGGAATTGTGCCATAATTCATCGCCAGTCAACGTATTTGTTTAATATTTCCTTGAAATTGTGGTAAGCTAGACATATTTGATCTCTTTTAGATGAAAATTGAATGTGAATTGATAATTTATGTCTGTATGTGTGTGGTTCAGTAACAAACTTGAGGCAAAGCCTAGATATTGCTCCAACCTGAACAAAACTTGTCGGAGAGGAGTATAACTGCATGGGATTGCCAAATAGTACTATGACACCTATCTTATTGACTAGAAGGAAATAATGCTGGAATTGCAGAGGCGTTGTAACCATTAGGGAGAGGAATACTGGTGTATACTGTTACATGAGAAGCTAGCAGTTGGCCTACCGCGCTGAACTCGGTGTTTGTTATGTATTGTGCTTCAGTGTGGAAATAGATTATAAATTAGTTCTGAAGTAGGCGGTACAACCTTCTTGTTTCAGGGACCGTGGTACTAACGTATTAAAGCAGCACCTGGTCTGAGTTTTGCTGAATCCAGAGGCTGGTAGCATACTCCTTGGTCAAGATAGCGACCAGTGGTGTTTCTCAAGGAAACGGTGAAGCAAGCGAGCAGTGGAGATTGTTTCCTGCCGCCCACACAGAAGTTAAGATTTCGTGGCCAGAGCAGCTCAATCTTGTGTATACCCCCTCTAACAGTGACTTTACCTTAAATCAAGAGGGACATTTATTTGTTTCAAATAACAAGAAACTGTGAACCTTTACACGATTATTTCCACCAGAAACAAACACTTGAAGTCATGATGACAAACAACAACCTAACTTGAAACGCCAGTATTACCTCATAGTACTACATCACAACTTACACACATATTGCAATAATAATATATGTCAATACAACGATCCCATCTATAAAATTGTGTACATACAACTTGTGATTACATTTGATTGTGATTCCTGATTCACTTTGTAGTTGAATCAGGATATCTATTAGTGACAGGAATTAATACATATTTTTAAAAGTTACACTTGACTTATTAAGATAGTCTTATAGAGTGTTCTATGTGTGTGAGTGTCACAGTGTTGTAAATTATTGTGAATTAAATTAAATTGTTTATCTGTCTGTTGGTTGTTGTGAACATACACTTCATCATTATCATAACCCTAGACATTCAACGTAGTCATCACAATATTCCAGAATAAGTCTGACTGAGGTCTAAATGTGGTAGCAAGTAAGGTTATCTGTAATACACCACACTTATTAGATACAGATACCTTCACAGCTGATCTCAGTCAGTACACTAAGTCCCCTATAAATATTTATAACATCCCACTTTACCACATATATTGGGGTCCTGTCCGGGATTTTGAATCTTTCCCTATTATATATATTGGGGGTAATTCACTTCAGGGAATAATAAAAATTAAAAGGTATCCTGGGGTGAAAATAAATAAGGTTGAGCTCTCAGTGCCTGTGGTTGTCCTTAGATAATTATTTATAGATTGAATTGTTTACATTTGCCTGTTAGAAAATGGCGGACTTAGCAAAATTTCGATCTGCTGCTGTGCAGGCTGCTAAAGAGTTGGGAATGGACGGGCAAGTTATGATTGCTTATGTCACTACGGAATGTGACAAATATATTGAACGTGAAGAAAGAAAATTTGAAGCAGAAAGAAAATTAGAATCGGAAAGGTTATAAAAAGAAGCTGAAAGAAAGTTAGAGGCGGAAAAGAAAATTAAGAGGTTGCAGATTGAGGCTGACAAAGAGGCTAAGGCATTGGAGGCAGATAGGGAGATTAAAAGGCTCCAATTAGAAGAAAAAAAGGCTGAGAGGGAAACAGAGGAAAGAAGGCAAGCTACAGAAAGAGAAGAAAAGAGATTAGCTGCAGAGAGGGAAGCAGAAGATAAGAGATTACAGAGGGAAGCAGAAGATAAGAGATTACAGAGGGAAGCAGAAGATAAGAGATTACAAAGGAAGCACGAGTTACGACTAATGGAGTTGGAATTTCAAGGCCATGCTCCTGAAAATGGTGCCAGTCCCTTTACCTCTGATGCCCCTGCTAGTCAGGGAGCCTCAACCTCAGCTATGAACTTTCATTTAGATCATTTTGTTGAGAAAGAAGATGATATCGAGAGCTATCTAAATAGATATGAACTATTAGCTACCACGTATGGGTTAGAGAGAGAAAGATGGAGCTTAAAGTTATCACAAGGGCTTCGTGGTGCAGCTTATGAAGTTTTTGCCAAAATGAGCAGAGATGATCAAGAAAATTATGACATGCTAAAGCAGGCTCTTTTGTTAAGATATGAAAAGAATGGTGAATTTTATAGAAAAAAATTTGGGAATGCTAAACTACTGTCAGGTGAAACCTATCACCAGTTCTCTGCACGGTTAGAGACATACTTGGAGAAATGGACTTCTCTGGGGAAAACCCAAGATCTTAAGGAAATGATCCTTATAGAACAACTAAGAGAGTCCATGGCTCCAGACCTGAGAAAGTTTCTCATGGAACAAGGTGCAGAGAGACTGGGTGAGATACTAAATGTCGCTGAAAGGTATCAGGCAGCTCAAGCAGAGGTAACACGTAATAAAAAGAAACAGGTAGATAATTTTAAGGCACCACAGAACTTTAATAAATTTGATCCTAGAGATCAGAACAAAGGTAAGCACCAGTTTGATAGGCCACGGTATGACAATAAAAATAAAACCCCACAATTCGATGAAAGGAAATCTGATGAAAGAAAATCTTTCAACCAAAAAAGGAGGTGGTGTAAGAATTGTCGGATGGACAATCATGATACTGACCATTGTAGAAGGAAACCTCCTCATTGTGCTGCTATGAAATCTGGAAAGAAGGGAAAAAGGTCAAACCTGAGGAACTACAGGAACCATACCACCCCCCAGTGTGTGAAGATGTCATCTGTAATGGAGTCACCATAAGGTGCTTATATGATACAGGTCTAGATTATGATTCCGTTGTGAGTTCTCACCTGGTGCAGGCAGATCAATACACCACAGAAACAGTGGAGATTCAAACTGCAACCAAGGATGTAGCGACCATGACACTTCCCGTCGCCCGGATAAAGGTGAAAACGCGATATGTGGAAGGAATAATAAAAGCAGCAGTGATAAATGAGCCAATCTACCCTCTGATATTGGGGTGTAGATATGTCTTCTTGGGGAATCCCAGGAGACCTGTGATATTGGCAACGGTGCAGACCAGATCACAGTCCAAAAAGGAGGAGGAAAATCCAATAAATACTCATCCAGATGAGATGAGGAAGGCACAGGCGGAGGACAAAACACTCAAGCCGTGTTTCAAGAAGTTGCCCAAATCTCATACACCTCCAGGCAAGGGAGAATTTATATAAAGAACAAGCTGATTTATAGGAAGGCTGGATCTGAATCAAGACGCAGCAATAGAGACCGCAGTCAGCGACTCATAGCTTGACTGCCTGCGTCAGGACCAGCGAACCAGAGCTGGTCAAGACCGCACTCCACCTCCACGTGGTGGTCCTGGAAACAGTCTGCAGCTGTGCAGGCTGGCTGAGCGAGTGTGGATCGAAATGGGAAGGCAAACCCGGTCCTAAAAAATGCCGTGCAGAAGTCGGATGTGTCGACCGAAAGGTGCAGATATCACAGCTACGTTGTAAACAGACACAACGCAACCACCGTCCTTTTCAGGGCGAACGAAGAAGAAGAAGAAGAAGGATCTGAATACAATGGTCACGGACAGCTGGTCCTTCCCACTTCATATAGGACTAAAGTGTTGGAATTAGGGCATGCGATTCCCTTCAGTGGTCATATGGGGATCAGCGCAACAGGACAGCGTATAGCTTGTCACTATTTCTGGCCAGGAATAACTGAAGATATCAAACGATATGTAAAATCCTGTCCAGAGTGCCAACGAGTAGCACCTAAGCATTGGACTGCACCAGCAACTCTACGGGAAATGCCCATAGTGGGAACACCCTTTGAGAGAGTTGCCGTGGATCTTGTGGGACCTCTCAGCCGAACCAAGAGAAGGAACAGCTACATTCTGACTCTGGTGGACACTTGTTCTATGTGGGGAGAGGCGGTAGCCCTGTCATCGATTGACTCTAAACATGTGGCAGAGGCATTACTCACAATTTTCACAAGGTTAGGCTTTCCCAATCAAATCTTGACTGATAATGGCTCTCAGTTCAAGGGGAAACTAACAGAAGAAGTTTTCAGGATCTTCCAGGCCAAACACTTCCATTGTAGTGTGTACCATTCCCAAGGGAACGGCCAAGTGGAAAGATTTAATGGCACGTTGATGTCGATCCTGAGAAAGTTGGCACACGAAAAACCAGATACATGGGACCAGTACCTTCACGCCGCCCTCTTTGCTTATCGGGAGGTACCCCATAGTTCAACCGGTATGGCGCCGGCAACATTATTATTTGGAGGGCCAATAAAAGGTCCACTCGAAGCTCTGTTAAGAACGTGGACTGATGAAAAGGCAGAGGAAAATATTACATCCTCATACCAATATGTGAATGAGCTGACCACTCGTTTAAAAACTGGCTGGAAACTTGCCAATGAAAATTTGAGACAAGCCAGGAAAAAACATGCTGCCTATTACAACAGGAAAGCTAAAGACAGAGATTTGGCTGTGGGAGAGAAGGTACTGCTTCTTCTACCCGGTAGTCAGAATAAGTTACAAATTGGATGGCAAGGTCCATATACAGTTCTAGAGAAGGTGTCTAGAACCAATTATAAGATAGATAAGAAGGGAAAGAAAAAATCTATCATGTGAATCTCCTGAAGAAATATTTGGAAAGAGAAAATCAGGAAGAGACACACTTGTTGACGTTGTCCATTGCAATGGAGATTAAAAAGGAACCACTTTCATCATTTGAATATCCATTACATCCCTGTGAGACAGCGGCACAGGTGAAAATCAGTACACATTTAACGAAAAATCAGAAGGAGAGAGTGCAACAGGTTCTAGATGATCATACAGAGGTGTTAACGGACCGACCGGGGCATACAAACTTATTGGAATATGATATGAAGCTGATAGACCCCACACCTGCCTGTATGACAGCCTATTCGATTCCTTTTGCTAAGGAGAAAGCCTTGAAGGAAGAGATAGACTATTTGTTGAAGGAGGGAATAATTTCACACAGTGAAACTTCGTATAGTTCCAGTGTGGTACTCTTAAGGAAACCCTCTGGAGAACATAGACTCTGTATAGATTACAGGAGACTGAATGCTATCACAGAAGGTCAGGTGGATCCATTGCCGGATACATATCAGTTGTTTGCCAGGCTAAATAAAGCTAAATATTTCTCAAAAGTGGATCTGAGTAAAGGATACTATCAGATTCCAGTAAAGCCTGAGGTTAGACCATACCTAGCTTTTAGTACCTCAGAGGGACACTATGAGTTTAACAGATTGCCATTTGGATTGAAGAATGCGCCTAGTGTCTTCTCTAGAATGATGAGAAAATTGTTGGATCCTCTGAATAATCCATGCATCACAAACTTCATGGATGATATCCTTATAGCAACAGAAACATTTGAGGAACACATTGACTCTCTGAACATGCTGTTTAATCGACTTAGAGAAGCAAATTTAACAGCCCGACGCACCAAATGTTGCGTTGGATGTAGAGAATTAGAATTCTTGGGACACACAGTCCATCAGGGAAACATGACCCCTGACCCCAAGAATTTAGAGAAACTAAAGAAAGCCCCGAGGCCACAAACCAAGAAAGACGTGAGATCCTTTGTCTCATTATGTGGTTTCTACCAAAAGTATATCAAAAACTTTAATTCCATTTGTGCACCGTTAACTGATTTGACACGCAAAGGAAATCCAGATCGAATTACATCGACAGCACAATGTGAATTGGCATACCAGGAATTGAAGGAAAAGCTCACAAGCAAACCTATTTTGAAATTACCTGACTTAAGTCAAGAATTCATTGTGAGAACGGATGCAAGTAATATCGGGTTGGGCGCGACCCTGTTACAAAAATCAGATGCACTGGATGGGGAATTAAGCCCAGTGGCATATGCTAGCAGAAAGTTGAATAAAGCTGAAACAAATTTTTCAACTAGCGAAAAAGAATGTCTTGCAGTAATATGGGCGATAAAGAAATTCAATATTTATCTGTATGGGAAGGCATTCAAGTTGCAAACGGATCACAAACCCTTGTCGTTTCTAGCGCAGGCTAGGCATGAAAATTCGAGGTTACTCAGATGGTCCTTACTTTTGCAGCCATTCCAATTCAGCATAGAGTATATTTCTGGAAAAACCAACCTGGGAGCGGATTATCTAAGCTGCCATCCGTGTGATGAAAATCACCATAAGCCCCAGGAATAATGTTAAATTTCTCTATGTGTATATAGAATTATAGACTGACATGAAACTTCTGTTTTAAGTGGGGAGAATTAATCGTAAAACATTCTAAATCCACATATCTAAATTAAAAAGTAAATGTAAAGCCTAACGAATTAATTCAATAAAAGGAAAGAGGAATGGTAAAAGAACAGTGCTGTCACAATGGCGTACAAAAATCCCCCTTTTTCTACTTCGTCTGCATAAGTGTAACGCTTTCACGTTTGATAGCAAAGCTTACAGCAGCATACACGCGTTTCTAAAAATAAAACTGGTACTGTGTTTCTTAGAAAACCTTGAGATACGCACACTGCTTAATGACCTAGATAAAATACTAGCATTAATGTCATTATATACACTGCGTAATGAAAAGACAGACGGACTTAGAAGAGAGAGATAGAGAAAAGAACGGAGGAACGCATGCAATACTACCACAGTCTCGCGATGAAAAAGTGAACGCGAAAGGCATGAAGCACTAACTTTTTTCAAATAAACAGTAAAAAAAAAAAAACTACCAATACACGGTTAGGTTTTGAAAACATGTTTAATGCTTATTAGGAAACATGACATTCTACTGTTTTACGTCTGAAATCCTGACATTAGCCTGACAGTACAGAAGACACCCCATAGTATGGAAGTGAGGAGGTGGTATCAGCACGACTATCCTAGAAGAAAATACATATTTTGAACGCAGCCACTTAGCTCCATTAAATTTATATATTTGGGTGCCTTAGGTCTTGCTGACAAAGAATATGTTAGGTGTTAAGCAAATAGTCTAATAATTAACAAATTATAGCCAAAATACTATAATGGTGTTGTCTGACAACACAGGATCATATTTGCTCATAATGGCGGAAATGAGGCCACCACGTTAAATCCGATTTGATTGGCCAGAATTATATGTAAGGCGAAACATGATTAGTCGACTGCAATTACTATTTTTGGTTGTTAAGGGAAACGGTAGGAAGGGTACTTTTTTCAAATGCTTTTGTAAACATGGTCTTATTGGCTAGACCATTTAATATAATCAATTAGGAGCGTCGGTTCAGTGCCACTTTTTGAAAGTAAACTGTGTAGAAGCAAGTGCGTTGAGATCCAGTTCATAATTTTCTAATGAAAGCCTGGGACAGAGGCAGATCGGAATTGTGCCATAATTCATCGCCAGTCAACGTATTTGTTTAATATTTCCTTGAAATTGTGGTAAGCTAGACATATTTGATCTCTTTTAGATGAAAATTGAATGTGAATTGATAATTTATGTCTGTATGTGTGTGGTTCAGTAACAAACTTGAGGCAAAGCCTAGATATTGCTCCAACCTGAACAAAACTTGTCGGAGAGGAGTATAACTGCATGGGATTGCCAAATAGTACTATGACACCTATCTTATTGACTAGAAAGAAATAATGCTGGAATTGCAGAGGTGTTGTAACCATTAGGGAGAGGAATACTGGTGTATACTGTTACATGAGAAGCTAGCAGTTGGCCTACCGCGCTGAACTCGGTGTTTGTTATGTATTGTGCTTCAGTGTGGAAATAGATTATAAATTAGTTCTGAAGTAGGAGGCACAGCCTTCTTGTTTCAGGGACCGTGGTACTAACGTATTAAAGCAGCACCTGGTCTGAGTTTTGCTGAATCCAGAGGCTGGTAGCATACTCCTTGGTCAAGATAGCGACCAGTGGTGTTTCTCAAGGAAACGGTGAAGCAAGCGAGCAGTGGAGATTGTTTCCTGCCGCCCACACAGAAGTTAAGATTTCGTGGCCAGAGCAGCTCAATCTTGTGTATACCCCCTCTAACAGTGACTTTACCTTAAATCAAGAGGGACATTTATTTGTTTCAAATAACAAGAAACTGTGAACCTTTACACGATTATTTCCACCAGAAACAAACACTTGAAGTCATGATGACAAACAACAACCTAACTTGAAACGCCAGTATTACCTCATAGTACTACAGCACAACTTACACACATATTGCAATAATAATATATGTCAATACAACGATCCTATCTATAAAATTGTGTACATACAACTTGTGATTACATTTGATTGTGATTCCTGATTCACTTTGTAGTTGAATCAGGATATCTATTAGTGACAGGAATTAATACATATTTTTAAAAGTTACACTTGACTTATTAAGATAGTCTTATAGAGTGTTCTATGTGTGTGAGTGTCACAGTGTTGTAAAGTATTGTGAATTAAATTAAATTGTTTATCTGTCTGTTGGTTGTTGTGAACATACACTTCAACATTATCATAACCCTAGACATTCAACGTAGTCATCACAATATTCCAGAATAAGTCTGACTGAGGTCTAAATGTGGTAGCAAGTAAGGTTATCTGTAATACACCACACTTATTAGATACAGATACCTTCACAGCTGATCTCAGTCAGTACACTAAGTCCCCTATAAATATTTATAACATCCCACTTTACCACAGGCAGCTTCATAGGAATTTGAGAAATCAAGTACTACAGCCGTACTAAACTTGTGTACCTTCCAAGACCTTCTAAGAGGAGAAAGTATTTTGCTCGTTTGATAAGCCCCTAACTGATTTAATTCAGTAAAATATTATTTCAATAGCTCTGTTCATATGTATTTAAAAAGACTGAAACATACGGGTGCTGTTCACTCAAAATGATTAAATCAACTAGACATTTGTATGAATATAGATAGCAAATGTAATAATCTATTATAGTTAACAATGTAAAATAAATAAGGGGGTGGGGGGTGTGATATGTTAAATATTCCTTTAAATACTTATCACTGATGATGGTTTTATGCTCTAGAATGTTTGTTTTAAGAGTTCATTTGGCATCTTTAAGTGGGTACTTTGCTGCCAGTAAGACGTCGGTTGGCTTCTGCTCAAGCCGATGTTGGTTCTTCGCAGGTTGTAGACTGGTTCACTCTCGTCACTGTTCAAGTCTGGTGGCTGTAACACGTCCCTCGTAGTAACGTGGAGTAATTAAGATGGTCCAGCGTCTTCAAGACCCGTCTGATGTAGGTGTCTAGTTTTGACCGACGGCCACTTATACCACTCTTGTTCCACAGATAGCACCACCAGTTGGTATCACCGACTAGTATCATGACACAAGAGAGAAACAAATACCCTCCTGAGTTTTGGGTCTCCTGACACAAAAATCAAGTGTCCCTCCTTTTAATTCCACCATCCCATCTGTCTCAGAACTTTACCCTCTCAGAGCATTAATGTTAATCCCAGTGAGAAGAAAACACCAATTGCATTTATATAAAACATGTTTACATATACATTTGCACTGGTTAACAGGTTAATATACTAATTATGTACATTATTTCTGTCATCATCCACTCCTTGCTCCATATTGCCGCAAGGTTAAAAGAGTGATTAACTCAAGTCCCTGGGGATGGGAACAACAACAACATTAGGTGTGAATTACTATTTCTGTATATAGTACATACTGTCATTGGGAAGGCGTGGCATTTGTTTATTGAAGGCGTATGCTCCTTATGGAGCTGAAAAATGACAGAAAGAAGAAGCAGAAATATATATTGTGTAACTTTCATGATATATATATATATATATATATATATATATATATATATATATATATATATATATATATATATATATATATTTTATTTATTTATTTATTTATTTATTTATTTATATATATTTATATATATTTATTATATATATTATTTATTTATATTATTATATATATATTTATATATATATAAATATATATGGTGTGTGTTTTATATAATTGTGTGTAAATCATTTATCATGTGTAAATCAATATCATATTTAATATATTTAACATATGCACTAATGTAGATAAAACAGTATTAGTAAAATTACCCCCAAATTATCTTCGTCAAAGAGGGGTACGCCTTTATTGTATGTTTGAGAAACGCTGTCCATTCTGCTGACATAACATACTGACGAAATGTTAACTAAATCTACGCTCTCTATAATAATATAGATTATATAATGTATGAATATAATATATTTATATGATTTTGAACCACTTGTAAACAATAACACGCGCTAACACACTGAGTCCTTTTCATAGAAAAGAAAACAAACAAACAAACGGATTTAGAAAAATATCAAGTAAAACGCCGGTTATGTTATAAATAGGACATATGGTGTCTATAATTTTAGACAGTAAATTCAGTTGCCTCTATTTGCTTATAACATTATCATTCCTTTTCCTTTGTTGTATATTGCCCAATAGGATCCCGTTACACGCCCATAGTGGCATACTGGGAATATGGTGTTAGGCACATATTTTCTTGACCATCGACACGCCCATAGTGGCATACTGGGAATATGGTGTTAGGCCCATATTTTCTTGACCATCGACACGCCCATAGTGGCATACTGGGAATATGGTGTTAGGCCCATATTTTCTTGACCATCGACACGCCCATAGTGGCATACTGGGAATATGGTGTTAGGCCCATATTTTCTTGATGTAGCGAAATTTGGTTCCTCTTGCTTTGTTGTGAAAAAAAAATGTGTAGCGCGACTCCCACACACACACACCAGCGCAAGGTCAACGCGGCGGTCTTTCTTTGAAGTTTGTAGACAGCGGAAATGTGAATTACGGTTGAAGCCAGACAATATTACTAAAGAATGGGGAAATAGCTAATAGGAATGAATGGCGGACTTTCAAAGTATGCATTTACTGAAAATTAAATTATTAACTACCAGAGAACGCCAGGTTGGAATAATATTAAATAAATATAACTCAACAAAGGAGATAGACTAGGAATTATATCCAAAAGGATATTATTTAAATATAAATAGTTTTAAAGATAATTAATATTTTTCACCTTCATCACATCGGCTAAAAGTTAGCTAATAATCTTTAAAAATTTATTACACTAACAAGCCTCAACGGATTTGGATAAAACTTATATGGAATGAAAGCCTCATATGGGGAAAAGGGAATGATACATAGGAAGGACGGAAGAATATAAGTGTGTAGTGAACAGAAGAGAAAAACGAGTACAGGAAAAGCACAGATTGTTTCAAATAGCTTCAAACCAGGAGATGAAACTAAAATCTTTTGGGGAATTTGGGAGCTGCTTTCTCGTACGGGCGAGAGACTGAAATATAAGGACAGAGGGACGCGTTGAAAATCACACACACCAAATCCAGAAGCCAGAGTGAGAAACTGGAAGACAGCATCTGCAAGAAAAGTTCTATTTTCACGCTGCATGCAGGGCAGATTAAATTAAGCCAATACAGTCTCACCGTGAGCTTATTAATCCTAAGAGGGTATGTAAGTTTATTAAAAATATATGTATTACTAATATCATTTTATTTCAGATTTTATTTCTGATTGATTGTAGCAGATATAATAAAAAAGGGAATGACGCTAACCAGAGATAACCTTCACCGGCATTGTCAGGAAGCATAACCATTAATTGGTTAACCACACATATATCATGGCTAGTTCTTGCCTGGAAGCTTACGACATACCAGCAAGTACATAAGTGACTTGACATCCATAAGTGGAAGGCAAAGGTTATATCGTACCCATGTATCATAACATGTGATTTATTCATGTATATTGTTAATTCTGCACATTATACATTATCTTATCATGCTATCTCTGTAACATACTACCATGATTCATTCATTTATATACAAACACTGAAGACATGGTCGCATCATGAACAGCAGTTGGTGGTGAGATTGTTGGAACAATGGCCACCTATTACCTTTTGTTCCAGGTTTTTATGATCAATGTTTATGATCATTCCTGATCGAGAAACTAAAGACTTGAAGAAGTTGATCCAGCTCACTGAAGCCTAGAGGTCAACCACTCTTCAACACCTTAGTCCCCCGTAGTTATAGGGCGGGCTGAAGGAAAGTCTTCCGTACTCCAGTGTGTCGGAGGAACCTCGAGCAGACGTGGCTAATACATAGGATAAGTTTATGTGTTTCCATCCAACAAATCCTGTGAGCAGTTTCTAAAACGACTGTTTAATGATGACAACTAGATGGCAAGAGATAATGTGACAAACTTGTTTTATAAGTTCAGTGGAAGATAAATCCAAGACTTTTTAGCTTGTTTATTTGATTTGTAACTGTAAATAATCATACATTTTACCATCTTACAACAACCATTTCTCATTACAAGAATATATAGATGTACATAATAAATTGGATAATTGTACTCATTTGACTTGTTAAATTTTTAACTGTTAAAATTTTGAGTTACCTTTTCAAATTTAATTATATTATCACATAGGGTTACTATAGCGAAAGTAGCAACTTATACTTCTGAAGCCTAAATCTATTGTCCAGTTCAGAGTATTCACAGCTGTAACTCACTTGTGATACCAGTGTACTTCTCGGGCACTGGAACTTCATACTTTCTGGAGAGAGATTCTACTTCTGCTCTACCACTATTATCATAATAAGAAAACCTTTCGCTACACTTCACCATCGACACGCCCATAGTGGCATACTGGGAATATGGTGTTAGGCCCATATTTTCTTGACCATCGACACGCCCATAGTGGCATATTGGGAATATGGTGTTAGGCCCATATTTTCTTGACCATCGGCACACTGGGGGTGATGTGATCAGCTTCACGCCGGCCGCCTTTGACCTTCTCAGAATTGCTCTGGTACCCAATTCATGAGGCAGGGTCGGCTAAGGACCTGTTTGCGGTCTTAGAAATCCCACTTCAATTGGGGATTCGAACCATGGACCGACGAAATAGGAAGCCAGTGCACTAACCACTGCGCTACCGCGATATAGGCCAATAGGGGGGAATAAAAATGTATATGTGTGTGTATGTGTGTTATTTATTTATTTATTTCTAAAAAAATAAAGTAGGAGATTCTTCCTATTTTTTGGGTATTATATATGTTGTAACCCATCAAGGGTTGAACGAGATATTTTTTATTTTTTTTATCAATGTGTGCTTATTTTTGGCTAAATAAAAGAAATGAGGAGAGGGTATGATATCTGAGAGTATGTATTACTACTTCTTTATCAGAATTTTACATTTTCGTCACACAAATCGTTTTTGTTGTATACTGTACAGTTTGATAAGATCATGAAATTCCCTAGACCGATCTATTCTTTACCCCGGTTCTGCAGGTGTGGGTGACACGTGCCTGTAAATAGTCAAATATTGGGATTCTCTGTTTAAATTAAAATTAAAATATCAGTGAATAGAATCAATATTTGTCCCTTAAATATTGCTTTCCTAAACGCTTTACTAGTACGCCCATCTTTGTGTGCGTAGTGTTAACGCTAGTGAGATAATGTTTCCGAATAAACTGATGTGAAGTATAATGCACCAAAACCGTTTCAAACAGGGTAACTTAGTAGGATCATACTGTGGGAGTAAAAGGACGCAGCGTAGCGTAGCGCAGCGACGAACGTCACCGTAAAATTATGTCTCGTACAGGGTTGACATTTTAATGACTATATAAAATAAAGGTCGGTAACAGGTCGATCTCGATATACCATTAGATCTCTAAGGGGTGATTTGGTAGATCTCGATAGAACCAAAAGGGAAGAAAAGAAAAGAAAGTATTTTTAAGCTAGGAATACTTCGGATTAGCACTCTTCTATCAACGTTGAAAAGCACGATATCCCCAAGATTAAAGGTACTTTTCTGTGTATCTCGTGCTTCCCCCCCCCCCCCCCCCCCCCCCCCCCCCCCCCCCCCCCCCCTTTTTTCCCCCCCCCCCCCCCCCCCTAAAATTCCCCCCCCCCCCCCCCCACCCCGGGCTTGTTAACTAAAATTAGCTGTATTTGATAACTGCCTAAGATAAGAACGTGATCTTTTATGTGAAATAAAGTTAACATTCAGTTACAATATATTGAATATATTCCACCGCTCTGTTTTTAAAACTGCAGAAATCAGATCTCCCGTCGAGGATAAAAGTTACATATAGACTGGACGTTGTCAAATAACTAATACTGCCAGAATCTTATCATGGTACATCTTTAGACAGTCAACAAATAACTAATACTGCCAGAATCTTATCATGGTACATCTTTAGACAGTCAACAAATAACTAATACTACCAGAATCTTAACATGGTACATCTTTAAACAGTCAACAAATAACTAATACTACCAGAATCTTATCCTGGTACATCTATAGACAGTCAACAAATAACTAATACTGCCAGAATCTTATCATGGTACATCTATAGACAGTCAACAAATAACTAATACTGCCAGAATCTTATCCTGGTACATCTATAGACAGTCAACAAATAACTAATACTACCAGAATCTTATCCTGGTACATCTATAGACAGTCAACAAATAACTAATACTGCCAGAATCTTATCATGGTACATCTTTAGACAGTCAACAAATAACTAATACTACCAGAATCTTATCCTGGTACATCTATAGACAGTCAACAAATAACTAATACTACCAGAATCTTATCCTGGTACATCTATAGACAGTCAACAAATAACTAATACTACCAGAATCTTATCCTGGTACATCTTTAGACAGTCAACAAATAACTAATACTACCAGAATCTTATCATGGTACATCTATAGACAGTCAACAAATAACTAATACTGCCAGAATCTTATCATGGTTCATCTTTAGACAGTCAACAAATAACTAATACTACCAGAATCTTATCCTGGTACATCTATAGACAGTCAACAAATAACTAATACTGCCAGAATCTTATCCTGGTACATCTTTAGACAGTCAACAAATAACTAATACTACCAGAATCATATCATGGTACATCTATAGACAGTCAACAAATAACTAATACTACCAGAATCTTATCATGGTTCATCTTTAGGCAGTCAACAAATAACTAATACTACCAGAATCTTATCATGGTACATCTTTAGACAGTCAACAAATAACTAATACTGCCAGAATCTTATCCTGGTACATCTTTAGACAGTCAACAAATAACTAATACTGCCAGAATCTTATCATGGTACATCTTTAGACAGTCAACAAATAACTAATACTACCAGAATCTTATCATGGTACATCTTTAGACAGTCAACAAATAACTAATACTACCAGAATCGTATCATGGTACATCTTTAGACAGTCAACAAATAACTAATACTGCCAGAATCTTATCATGGTACATCTTTAGACAGTCAACAAATAACTAATACTGCCAGAATCTTATCATGGTACATCTTTAGACAGTCAACAAATAACTAATACTACCAGAATCTTATCATGGTACATCTTTAGACAGTCAACAAATAACTAATACTACCAGAATCTTATCATGGTACATCTTTAGACAGTCAACAAATAACTAATACTGCCAGAATCTTATCATGGTACATCTTTAGACAGTCAACAAATAACTAATACTGCCAGAATCTTATCATGGTACATCTATAGACAGTCAACAAATAACTAATACTGCCAGAATCTTATCCTGGTACATCTTTAGACAGTCAACAAATAACTAATACTGCCTGAATCTTATCATGGTACATCTTTAGACAGTCAACAAATAACTAATACTACCAGAATCTTATCATGGTACATCTTTAGACAGTCAACAAATAACTAATACTACCAGAATCTTATCATGGTACATCTTTAGACAGTCAACAAATAACTAATACTGCCAGAATCTTATCCTGGTACATCTTTAGACAGTCAACAAATAACTAATACTGCCAGAATCTTATCATGGTACATCTTTAGACAGTCAACAAATAACTAATACTGCCAGAATCTTATCATGGTACATCTTTAGACAGTCAACAAATAACTAATACTGCCAGAATCTTATCATGGTACATCTTTAGACAGTCAACAAATAACATACTACCAGAATCTTATCATGGTACATCTTTAGACAGTCAACAAATAACATACTACCAGAATCTTATCATGGTACATCTTTAGACAGTCAACAAATAACTAATACTACCAGAATCTTATCCTGGTACATCTTTAGACAGTCCAATGTTTCTAAAGTAGATCCCCACAGCTCCTGGGTTGCCTACTACAGATTAAAGCGTGGTTTTTCTCCTTCTTCTTCCTCTTCCTCTTCTCCTTCTTCAAGCACCTTGCCAGTTGGTATAGGTTATCATGTCTCTTTTCAACGTCCTGCTCCCAGAACTGATTACTTCTGTTGTTGACTTCTTTCCATATCCCCATGTCATATTTCCGATATATATATTTCTCTCTCTCTCTCTCTCTCTCTCTCTCTCTCTCTCTCTCTCTTTTTTTCCGTCCGTCCTTTATCTCTTCTTCTTTCAATCTTTCTCGTACTCACAATATATCCTAGTGTGATGGGGCCGGGAAGACACCCCTGAGGCCCCACCCCCACTTCAGTTCAAGGCATGTTTGTCGCCCAGATTATTTTCGATGTGCGCGAAGCATTCTGGGATTGTGAAAAGTCTGAAGTAGAAGATATGTAATGAGGCCATAATAAAGCCTACATATAGTTGTGGTGTATAGTTGTGAGTCATATTTGATATTCGTGTGTTATATTAAATAGCTGTAGGTTTTATTTGTGTTTTCACTATTCCTAAAGCGATAATCGCGTGTGATATTTAAGTAGCCAAGATTAATACGCCCAGCGCGCAGAAAGTGAGTGATGCGCCGTAGGGCCTTTAAAAGCGATAGCGGCCGGAAAGCGGGCCTATTTTTGCCACAACCGCCAGAGAGAACAGACGACAGAGTCAAGCTGTAAATGCCTTGAGCACCGTGAATTAATTTAAATTAGCTTTAGTATTCTGTAGTTTTATTATTAGTATTCAGCGTGTCTGTTCTAATGTTTAAATGAAAAAGTGAATGTGTTTCCAGGACCTGATAATTTAGTCTTGAAATATAATTGAGGGGAAATATTGTGTGGATATATTTCACTAGTGTTAAGACCAAATCACATATGTAAGAGTTTAGTATCAAGTATTCCATTCATTAGAGAAGGGCAAATTTAGTAAGAGTGTTTTATACATGAAACTGGACAGAGAAGCGATTTTTTACTTGAATTTAGATGATATTGACTGTTATCAAGATGGCAACCACGTGGTCATGAAAGGCGGCGCGTCACCACGCGTGTGTATAAAGAAGACGCCAGTTTTATATTGTGTGAATTGAGACGGGGGTGGGAAGCAGATTAAGATAATTTTCCCCAGTAAAGGAAAGAGATAGCTTTCGTGTTAATGCCAGTTTTGTTAAAGTCAAGAGTAATTATTTTATTTCTTTAATGTAAAAGTAATTGAGTGTATTTCACGATAGCCTACTTATCATAATTCTACTGTATATATTTAATGGGTTACTGTGAGGTGAGAATAGTCATTTAGATTTCTGGAGAGCGCGAGGCCACTCCTTGGGCGTAAAGCGCATTTGAGACATAAATGTTGCTGTTTGCTCCTTGCGGAGCAGGGCGACACCAGTGCGGCTGAATCCAACAGAAGCCTGCATGAAGCATTTATATGCTATGGCAGTGATTTGTTTCGGTAACGATGTGTTTCATGTGATGAGATTCCCAGTCGCACCAGTGGTCATATACGACACGCTTGTTGCCAGGCGCACCAATCGTCACATACGACATGCTTCAGAATGCAGTAGCGAATACTGATGTGGATCGGTTACGAGGTAGTAGCTTATTCTCATTACTGAGAGTATTTGTAGTACATATAGTTGAATATTATTTTATGTCCATTTTATGATTATTTAATTATGGTTATGTGAGGAATGGTTGTGAGAGCACGTATGCTCACTTCAAGGTATATATTTCTCTTCTCCGCTCCTGAGGGAGCATGGGGCCAACAGTGTGGTTTGCCTCCATATTAAGTATTCATATGCTAGGGCAGTAGTGGTTTCGGTAGCAATCTGTGTTACACGATGAGGTTGCCAGCCTCATGCACAACACCATACTAGTCTCATTGGACGACATGCATGAGTGTGTGTGTGTGATAGCTGAGAGTTTGCCCTTGCAGTAGTAGTTTCGGTGGCAACCTGTGTTACATGGTGAGATGGCCAGCCCCACGCACAACACCTTACTAGTCGCATTGGATGACACACATGAGTGTGTGTGTGTGTGTGTGTGTGTGATAGTTGAGTGTGTCAGGTGGCGGCGTAGGACAGTTTGACAGGTGAGAGCGTGGTGTTTCTCATTCAGTATTATATTATGATTTTAACTATTCTGTGCTTTGTTTGCTTCTTCAGATTAGCATCGGGCACTGTTTGGGTGTTTTGTTTTGTTTTGTTTTGTTTTGTTTTGTTTGGTTTTGTGATGTTCGCTAGTTTATTTGTTTAATGTTTGCTTTGTCACTGAATGGGTTATAAAAATAAATATAGCCCCTGCCTCTAGAATCAAGAGTTTTATTGTTGTTCGGGTCGGTGCGAGTGTACCAAGAGAGTGATCACACATCACAATATAATCATCATCATCATCTCGCCCACCCTACCACACTAGCTTTCCACTTCTCATAACACTATCAAAGTGGATGTGATTAAAAATCTGTTGTCCCGCACTAGCTTCTTTCAAGATATCCTTATTAATCTCTTCAGCTGTCCTTGGAATTCTTAAAATTCTTATGTGAAACCATGCATGGAGGCATATCTGGAGTCATCCTTATATGACCACCAGCTGTGCACAATGCTATAGTATACAAATGTGGATGTAAACCTCTAGCTGTAAGGTTGATTTCCTCAGACAAAAAAAAAAAGACTAGCTCGGGCGTTGGCGTAGCTGGCGACTCATTGTTAGAGCTTTATGCTAGCAGATAGATAATGTTGGTCCTTTTCAGGACTTAGTATCCATCAACGCTGATCGGGTTAGCAGTCAACAGAGTTGACTTTTTTTGGGGATGGTAAATGCGCTCTGATATAACCAAACAGGTTGAAAGGAACGCGCCTCGCCAGAAGCAGGCAAAAACCAAACAAACAAACAAAAAACAAAAAAAACATCCTCACTGACTCTTGAAATTATCCACACACTTCCAAGGATTCCCCCTGTGGCGAAACATGTTGAGAACCCAGCATTGCACACTTGAGCTTGGAGGAGTTAATTTAGCCCCAGACGTAATTCTGGCTTTTGTCTGGTTGGCTGCATGCAGGAGGATCTCACTATGGACTCCATGATAGGCAGGGGGAGCTGCGAAGAGGCTCTGTGTAGGACGTGACGATTCTTTTAGGAGAGCAGCAAAACGTAATAATGACGCGGTTTGCCCTGGAACTTGGAGATTTTGTAGCTAGGGTAAAAATTAGTTGCCTCAGTACAGTCGAACTGACCAGACGTATTTTTGTGTGTGGAACATGGTCTTCTACAAAACAATGGGACATCTACCTAGATCATGGTCGTCTTACTGACATCTTTATCGGCTAACTGTCAGTCCCACATAGATGTTCAACTAAAGGAAAAGCATATGGTGATATTTTCGAACAAGGTTTGTATTCTGGAATAAATGTCCCCAACAGAAATCCCATAGTCATGTAAGTAGGAATTAATGAACAACTTAGACATGATATAATTTTCGAAAATCGGGTAAAAGCCTATTAGTTGACGCATTAGCACGGTTTTGTTGATCAAAGATCAGACGTTATTTTTGACTCAGAGTCGACTGGACTATCGTTAAAAAAGAACACATGAAGCTATACCATCCACTGAACTTTGCATACCCATATTTTTATGCCAAAAACATCATAAAGGAATATAAAGAAAACAAGAAGTATAGCTATGAGAATAAAGCGCACGACCCATTTTTGCTGTAGACGTTTTGTCGGCTTCTTTGCCTAATTTTGAAGAACTGAGGAGTTAATACGTGATTGACAGTGTTTTCGTCTAGTGTGCGTGTCACGGACGTATGTCTTATAACGAAATGAAGACCAGTTATGAAAACTGCTGTTGTCTGAAATAGAGAAAACCAGGCAGAAAATAATACTATCTTATACTTTTGAGAAAAATAAAAAAATGGCGCATTCAACCAACACATAACAGTGAAGACAAAAGATACATCATGAATTTCTACTCTTGCGTACAATGGCCCCAGATTATTACGAGTAGCATGTCTGGTAACAAAGGCAAAAACTGCCTTGGCATCTGCCGCGTAGGTAGCGACTGCCGAACACGTACAAACCCCCGCTACACCCAAAACCAGAGCATAGTATTTAGCTCTGCATATTTGGTGAGCCTCTTTGAATTGTGGTCAATGCACAGTATGCTTCGTGCTTCTCCTCCTCGCTTGGTACCAGATGTGATGATCCTTTAAATGCAAACCGAGATAAATAAACTGGAGCTCATGACATCCACTCAGCACAGTGCGGAATGGCAGAAAAGCCACAGGAAAAGCCTAGATAACTTGGCATTGACTGCAAAAGAACGTGAAGCTCGTGAACGTGTTGTTAAACAACAACTTCTGTAAAATCACATATCTGTGACATACAGGAACTTTCCTGTTTGTCTACTAAATGCCCCTGACTTACTTTCGTAAGTCAATAGTGAATACACACACACACACATATATATATACTAATCAGTATGACCTTGCCAGATAAAGCTGGGCGCTGTTCTAAAATACAAGAATGAGGTCACGGACACGACAAGCAGTGTTCTGATAAAATACAGCTAAGACAGTTCTTCATATTGTTATTATTTTCCTTTAAGTTTGGTTTATTAGGGGGGAGGGGGAATGGACCAGTCCAATGCACACACACACACAAACACAAACAATTTATTTTAACACATTCGCTGCCGCAACAAAAACAACAACCACAAAGCTACAGACTTTTATAACGGGTGCTTGCATAGAATAGAAGGACTGAAATGGTATGACAAAATCACAAATGTGGAATTGATGACAAAAACCAGACAAGTGCCAGTAGAACAAGAGTTGAGAAGAAGACGCTGGTGATGGATAGGACGCACATTGAGGAAACCTGTTGATAGCATTACAAGGCAGTCCTTGTTCTGGAATCCACAGGAAAAGAGAGGCAGAGGTAGACCAAAAACACATGGAGAAAAGAACTGGATACAGAGGTGAAAATGATGAGGAAAACACGGACAGGACTTGAGCGGATGGCACGGGACAGGAAGACTTGGCATGTGTTTGTTGAAGGCGTATGCTCCTTGTGGAGCTAAAGGGTATTGATTGATTGATTGATTCGCTGCCGGATCTTCCTTTATTTCAACCAGTCAGAGTGTAGCGTGTATATTCATGCTGGAAGCGGCGCTTACCGTAGACATTTCCTTAATTACTACTTTTCAAAACAGATGTAGGAAAAACGTCTCTATTTATTTTTGATCGCTGTAACACCATGGGAATTTTCGGAACTTTGTTTTGTGTAACGCTTGTATTTTCTTTCCCATCAATCCACTATGGCACTTTCATTTCTCTTGCGCGAATTGATTTTAAAAAAATCTGGCCACGGACTGTAGCAATTATAAAATTATATCAGTGGTTCCCAAACTTTTTACAATGTACCCCTTGAACCTGTTCGCGCACGACCGCTTCAGCACTTTAGGAAACACTGTCCTATATGATAGAAATATTGCTGAGACATTTCTGAGGCTGAAGCTATTGAAATACAACTCATTCATGAAAAATATATTGTCAATTAAAGTATGAAGAAACACGGTCATTGCATCTTAAGTTTGGACTGTAAGAGATTTTGACCTAGCTAGTTTAAGAAAACCTGACCATCTTGTTTGCTGAAGTTTTTCTTGTTTTAAAAATTCTGATGGCGCAAGGTAGAAAGACTTGGCTTAGGTCTGTTGGAGGCCTATGCTCCTTGGGGAGCTGAGGGGAGTTGAAATGAAAAAACGTTTACAGGCCAGGAAGCAGCTTTCTAAATGTATGTCGTTGTCGTGAAACGAGTTGTGTAAACCCACTAGTGTAAACCCACTACTTTGTTAAATCCCTATGTCGAGAGCCCAACCAATCAACGAGCACCGTTCACCAGTCGCTGAGCCAGAATAAATTACAAGAAGTTACGCCAGGAAAAAACTTAAGCCCTGTTTTTTTCGGATGTGGGTCGCGGCCATCTTGTTCACGCAATATGGCGGAAAAAACGGAATAAAATTAGCCTGTACGAGGCATGGGACCAAACTGCAGACAGCCAATCAGCTTCCCCCGCCAGGAACCAACCAAACGCTTTATTTAAGCCGTAGAAGTTACTTCACCTGCCTATATAATCGGGCGGATTTTATGCATAAACACACATCACCGACACGAAGCCAGAGATACCGACCGACTGAAGAGGAGAAGCTGTCAACCTTGATTTATTGTTTGCCTGAGTGCATTGACCTGCAGCCTGCTTCACTAAGTCGAGTCACTGGCCTGTTTAAATCTTAGAGGGTAAATATATTTACCATAACCTTGTAGGAAAATAGGCCTTCAGCAGATAATATAATGTTGGTATTTGTTGTGTGTCATTTATACTACCTACACCTGTATATATTTAATTTATTTTGGTTCACTATGAATGTATCAGGTTACTGATTGTATCTTGGGGCATTAGGTATAATGATTGTTTTTCCTGATATGATTGATGAAGACGAAGACTAATATGACTCATGCTTCAACCTATTGTCTCCTATAACTTCAATCTTTTATCTCAGACCAACTGAAATATAACCAAACAGTCCTTGTTAGGACTCAACCTATTGTCTCCTATAACTTCAATCTATTATCTCAGACCAACTGAAAATATAACCAAAACAGTCCTTGTTAGGACTCAACCTATTGTCTCATATAACTCAATCTATTGTCTCACTCTATTCAGATTACTCCCACCTGAAATATAATCAAACAGTCCTCGTCTCATATACTCCTATCATAAGAACATAACAACATTGTTAGGATATATGTTACCAGCTAGTATAGCACTTGTCAGAGAGGGCCTGGTATATTATAGGGGGAAGGAAATGGTTGTATCACACCTAGGTGTACATATTATTGGATGTATTCATGTATTGAATTTATATTATGGGATGTATTCATGTATTGAATGTATTCATGTATTGAATTTATATTATTGGATGTATTCATGTATTGAATTTATATTATTGAATGTATCCATGTATTAGTTTATCAGAAAGAATGTTTTGCAAGTAGACACCTGTCTTGTCTCGCTATTGCTAAATCATACTGCGCCATGTTGTCATTCATCCTACATGCAGACACCTGAGACACGCTCATTTCACCCACACTAGAAATAGGTGAGCTTGAGGACAGAAATGAGCCCCTATTTTTACTTGTTACAGGTTTTATTCGTGTCATCCAACCTGAGGACGTATGTCGAGTCAATCCAGCTGCCTGAAACTTCGCAGGAGCACAGAGATTGTACTTGAGCTACATCTTTAGTCCCCCTCAGTCTTGGATGGGCTAAAGGAACGATCCACAGCAGGTGGTGTGTCAATCAAACTAAGGAGAACAGAACGTTTTGAGAGATGAGTACACATTAGTACCATTTCCGTCGGCAATTGTGAGCAAATTAACTGTCAGTGACGAAAAAGAGATTTAGCGTAGAAAGAGACAGGATTAACAGCATAGCTGATAAACGTTATATACTTAATTAACAGCACAGCGGATACCTGTACTATAATTGAATAACAGCACAGCTGCTATAATTTTTGTTCCTATAGTTGGAAAACTTGTTGTAATATATTTACATATCTATATAAATATAAATATTTGCAAATCATATGTAAACTTACAAATCCATTACATTCCCTTTTTCAACATCCACCCTTCAGCACAAGAGTAGATAGTGTATATACTAAATAAATAATAAGGAAATTGTATATGAAGACTTGTCAATTTTATCATTGTTAAGTAAAATCTGTTTCCTTGTCTTAATATCACAGTTAGTTACACAGCGGAGGTGGCAATTTATGTCGGTCTCCTCTCTACTAATTTTTCGAGATCAGATCATTCACAGCCGTAACTAATTTGTGATACCAGTAGTTCTCTCAGACACTGGGACTTCACCACTTTCTGCAGGAATTCTATTTCTGTAATTGTCAGTACTATACTGATCCTAGAACCAGAATAAAACCTCACGCCACACTGGGGGCTCGTTCCTGGGATATTTCTGTATATCGTGAGCCATACTTAGTCTATTCATCTATCTACACTCTATCTTGTGCCACCGATAGATAACATAAGGACATTTTTTTTTGAGAAAATCATAATAGGATGTTTAAAAAAAATTGTTTTCTTAGGAGGAGTACCATTTATTACTCAGTAAATAGTTGATGCTCACAAAGTTGCACGGAAATTATTTGTTCATTTAAATTAATTAAGTTTAATTATAATATTTGGATATAGTAAATTTACATACCCTATCTAAGTAACGCCATGGCTGATCTAGTGAAGTTCAGGACTGCGATCATGCAGATGGGTAAGGAATTAAACATGACAGGTGATGCTCTTACTCAGTATGTCACAACAGAAGTGGACAAACACATAAATAGGGAAGAAAGAAAGTTGCAATTAGAGAGAGAGAAGACAAAAGACTGGAAGCTGAGAGAGAAGCCAAAAGACTGGAAGCTGAGAGAGAAGACAAAAGACTGGAAGCTGAGAGAGAAACCGAAAGATTAGAAATTGAAGCCAAGAAATGGGAGGCTGAAAATGAGGAAAGGAAATTACAAGCAGAGAGAGACCATCAGTTGAGATTAAAAGAGCTTGAAATTCAGGCAAATACTGGCAATAATGGTGGTAGCTCACCTCACTCTGAGAGTAGCTCCAGCCACAGCACCTCAAGTGGGGCCATGAATTTTCATCTGGACCCATTTGTTGAGAAAGAAGACGCCATTGAGTCGTACCTGGATAGATACGAAAGACTTGCCACTACCTATGGCTTAGGGAAAGAAAAGTGGAGTCTTAAACTATCTCAGGGATATAGAGGTGTGGCCTACGATGTATATTTGAAGCTCTCAAGAGATGACCAGGAAGATTACGAAATCCTGAAGCAGGCACTGCTTGTGAGATATGAAAAGAACTCAGAATCATATAGAAAGAAATTCCGAACAGCTAAACTTCTTCCAGGAGAAAACTATCACCAATTCTCTGCTAGATTGGAAACCTATTTGGAAAAATGGAGTAGTTTAGGAAAGTGTCAGGATCTGAAAGAAATGATAATGATGGAGCAAGTGAAAGAGTCCATGCCTCAAGAAATGAGGAAGTTTATCATGGAACAAGGAGCAGAGAGATTGGAAGATATTGTAACTGTTGCTGAGAGATATCAAACAGCTCAGGCCGAATTATTAGGAAATAAGAAGAAGCAGGGTGAAAACTTCAAATCATCACAAAACTATACCAAATATGAACAAAAGGACCATACCACAAGGAACAAACAAAGATTTGACCAAAAGGACAAAAACCCTCTAAGATCGGATAAGACACCTTACCGGAAGGAAGGAAAGTGGTGTAAAACTTGTCTAATGAGTAACCACAATACTGCAGACTGCAGAAGGAAGAATCCACCTCATCATGCTGCATGTCTTACAACAGGGAAGCAGAGAAGGAAGGAAATGGCAGTAAGTCAGAAGGACTTCCATGATCCCCCTGTCTGTGAGGAAGTGACCGTGAACGGCACTCAAGTACTGTGTTTATATGACACAGGATTGGACTTTGATTCAGTTGTGTGCTCTTCTCTAGTGAGTCCTGACCAGATAACCACAGAAACCGTGGAAATCAGAGGACCGATCAAGGGAGCAAGAACCATGACATTACCCATAGCCCGAATCAACATAAGATCTCGCTATGTGGAAGGAGAAATCAAAGCAGCAGTGATGGACGACCCTATTTACACTTTGATTTTGGGGTGTAGGTATGTTTTTCTAGGAGAACCTATAAAACCTGTAGTTATGGCAACAGTCCAGACCAGGGAAAGCTCCAGGAAAATGGAGGAGAATCCTATCAATACTCATCCAGAAGAGATGAAAAAGGCTCAAGCAGCAGACAGCACATTGAAGCCTTGCTTTGGCAAATTGCCGAAAGCACATAACCCTCCAGAGAAAGGAGACTTGTATATGAAGAATGGCCTACTATACAGAAAAGGTGGAACAGGACCTAAAGGGCATGGACTGCTAGTACTGCCAAAATCTTACAGGGAGAAGGTTATGACGCTAGGACATGCTATACCCTTCAGTGGACATATGGGAATAGGGGCCACTGGACAAAGGATAGCCTGTCACTACTTTTGGCCAGGAATTACAGAGGACATAAAAAGATATGTAAGATCCTGTCCAGAATGCCAAAGAGTAGCCCCTAAGCATAGGACTGCATCCGCAACACTGGGAGAAATGCCTATTATGGGAACCCATTTTGAACGTGTTGCAGTAGATATTGTTGGACCCCTCACTAGGACCAAGAAGAGAAATGCTTACATCTTAACCTTGGTTGATACTTGCTTTATGTGGGGAGAAGCAGTAGCCATGTCAGCTATAGATTCAAAGCACGTGGCAGAGGCCCTGTTGACAATATTTACCCGTTTAGGTTTCCCGCATCAGATATTGACTGACAATGGGTCTCAGTTTAAGGGAAAGCTAACACAAGAAGTATTCAGGATATTTCAAGCCAGGCACTATCACTGTAGTCCCTACCATGCCCAAGGGAACGGTCAAGTAGAGCGGTTCAATGGTACGCTAATTTCAATCCTTAGAAAGTTGGCTAGTGAAAAACCTGATACTTGGGATACGTACTTACCCGCTGCACTATTTGTATATAGGGAAGTACCCCACCATTCAACTGGATTGGCTCCAGCTACATTGTTGTTTGGAAGACCAATAAAAGGTCCACTGGAAGCATTGCTGCGGACATGGACTGATGAAAAGGCAGAGGAAACAGTGACTTCCTCATACCAGTACGTCAACGAGTTGACATCTCGGTTAAAAGCAGGTTGGAAACTGGCCAATGATAACTTAAGACAGGCCAGGAGGAAGCATGCTGCGTACTACAACAAAAAAGCAAAGGATAGGGAACTGAAGGTGGGTAAAAAGGTGTTATTACTGTTGCCGAGCAGCAATAATAAATTGCAGATTGGATGGCAGGGACCCTATGTCATACTGGAGAAACTTTCCAGGACCAATTATAAGATTGACAAGAAAAGAAAGGAGAAGGTATATCATGTCAATCTTCTTAAAAAATACTATGACAAGGAATCATCAGAAGTTGCACATATCATGACCCTAGCCATTGCAACAGAAATGCATGGTGAACCACTTCACTCTATGGAGTATCCACTCACAACTACAGAGGATTATGTTCAAGTAAATATTAGTGAACATTTAACTCCAGAGCAGAAGAAGAGGGTTCAGAAAGTGTTGGAAACCCATGCTGATGTGCTCACAGATAAGCCAGGTCGTACGAATCTGTTAGAGTACGACATGAAGGTTACAGACCCTACCCCAGTATGCATGAGAACATACCCTATACCCTATGCGAAAGCCCAAGCACTAAGGGAGGAAGTTGATTATCTGTTGAAGGAGAAAATTATCTCGAAGTCAGACTCTCCCTATAGCTCAAGTGTGGTGCTATTGAGAAAACCGAGTGCTGAACACAGGTTATGTATTGACTACCGGAAGCTTAATGCGATCACAGAATCTCAGGAGGACCCATTACCTGACACCAACCAGCTGTTCTCTACACTGAGTAAGGCTAGGTATTTATCGAAGGTAGATCTAAGCAAGGGATACTACCAAATACCAGTGAAACCAGAAGTTAGGAAAATGCTGGCATTTAGTACATCAGACGGACACTACGAGTTTAATGTACTACCCTTTGGGCTGAAAAATGCTCCCAGTATCTTTTCAAGAATTGTAGCAAAATATGCGAGAATAAACGCTCAATTCAGTACGATGTAGGCATAAAACGATAATAAATACATTAGCCCGCATGTGTCTGACGGTTGGCATCTTCGAAGCCAGCACCACTGCTTTTTGCACAGTGCTAAGCCTAGAGAACGATTTCACGGAAAAAGTCTGACACGCTTTAGTTTCGTTTTCGAGAAACACTACTAATATTTAACTTTGCCCAATCTGCTGTATACACTTTGTAGTCTAGCCTTACAATTAACTATTGGCGGAAGAGGGCCGCAATATAGCTATCTGAAGTAACACTTTCTGTCAACTTTGTAGCAAAATTAGTAGGAATCCTTACATGTTTTGGTAATATTACACGATACAATGCTAACTAGTAACGCAAATTCTTAAACCCGCCCCGTCTACCCCGCTTCGATGACACAGTCTGCAACGCATATATTCACACTGCGAAAAAGCCAGCCAATGCATAACCACGCAGACAGTTTTATTTCCTCTTCGTGGTAGCATTTCTGATGTAACTAAATCAAGTTAGTTATTTGAAAAAATACATGCTCGCAAGATGAAGGAGGGGAAGATGGCGGACTTGTGTAAAATTTTATTTGACGATGGACGATGACATAAATTGGAAATTGTAAACCATTATGAAGTTCCCCATAAGAATTATATGGTAGTATGACGTGGAGTTGGCTGAGTAAGAATGTACTTTAAAATATATGATATTCCCAGTATTAGAGAAGTTATTGAAGAAATACTAATCTCTAAGAACACACGACCAGACACACTGGCGTTCCTGCTCATGTTTTTTTTTGGTAACGTTAGGGGGACGCGAGCTGGAAAAAGAGGCAGGGAGGTACATTCAAATTAGCTTGAGGTGAACAGAGTATGAATGGGAAAGGGAAACGGTAGGAGAAATGTAATCCTAAACGTGATATCTTTTGTATTTGGCATGACTAGAGCAGACTAGCCAATCGACCACCAGTTATTCAAAATTATTTTGGGTTTTTCATTCAAACTGCATTTGAATTCAAGTAGTAGAACGTTACGATTGGCTAGTGCTGGTAGATATTAGTAAAGGCTTTGATTATTCATTGCCAGTTGAACTAAAATTTGTATACAGATACGCTGAAAAACAGCTGTGTTAATTTTAAACTTAAATCAAGAATAAATTCACAGTCTGTGCAGTTTGGAGGAAGCTGAGGCCATTTCTTCACAAAATCAGCGTCATTTGTTTATATATTTCTTGATTGTGGTAAGGATATTTTATGAAATTTAATATGTTTGGTCCAACTACAAAGTTAGATACTGCTATTGGGGAAAAAGTGAAGGACATGTCGGAAGCAGACATTGTTGAGTCCACACATTAAACGGTATCTGACTGATGTATGTTGTTATAATTATGTTGACATATTATTGTATTAAAATAGTTTAGCAAGCCTCTTTGTTCAATGAACACTGTTTAACATGCCTGAAGCAAATATAAGTGTAAAGAAAAGAAGAGAAGATCATATCACAGGAAATGTGGTTACTCCACATTATTGTATGGAGGAAAAGTATGTGAACGTACAGTGGCGTATCTACTATAAGGACTTGAGGTGTGGTTACAACCAGGTGGGAGTCCTGTACACTTCGGGGCGAGTGCATTTGTAAGGCACGCGAGGCTTACCCCATACCCACGTAGGGAATTAAGTGTTAGAATAAATGATCAGAGATAAAAGGCCAGGGTGTCCTTTTGTTGCAGAGGGTCTATGTTCCTGTTGCCGGCTGCTGACAGGAAACCTGCTGAGTGCTTATAAACGCCAACCAGTCTCCAACCAGACTTATATGCTGTTGAATATCCAGTAGGAGCTTTGGCGATTGTTGAACTTGAAATTTCTGCAACTACCCATCGTATTATCTTACAACAAGGACTCTCAGGTGAAGAGTAAAATATCTGGGGCATCTCTGACATTTTCTTGTGTTTCAAAATATTACACAGGAATTTTATGGGGGTATGAGGAACTACAGCCCTCATATACAGTGACTCTCCCGGTAGATAACTAAAGTGAACTCTGTAATATTTCATCCAGGAAGGACATTTATAAATTAGATAACTAAAGTGAACTAATTTAATATTCCATACAGGAAGAACATTTAAATACATAATAACTTTTAGTTACTGGGCAGATTGTCCCAACAGTTTTAATTGTTCCTTTTCTGTAAACTATCTTGTCCTTATTTTCAAAGACCTGTCCACAAGCTATGAATGGACAGGCAAAATACATTGTAAATATTTGTTCAAAGAAAAACTTAACTGCTAGTTATTGACTTCTTTTATAGAAACTTAAAGTGTTTGATTGTTGTGTACCATCATTCATTTCTCCCCTAGACACTAGGTACACCATACACTAGAGCCAGAAGATTGACCGTGTGAGACCTAGGGAGGTAGCGTTAGGTTCTCTGTACATAATTCATCATCATCATCTATAGAGTCAGAGACCTACATTTGCTTGACCTCACACGGTTATAGCAGACACCTTTTCATTCTTTTTTAGGATACCATCATAACCTCCCCAGCAAAATCAACTTTGCTACATAAATTGGTAGGCTTGTCCGGGCATCTGAATTTCTCTTAGTACTACATTCATTGGGGTATGGGGTTTAGCTTTAACAACAGTCTATTTTCCCAGGGAATCCCCATATAGTATTACCCAAGATTTGGGTAGTGAAGAAAGTGTCAGAGCCCAGATTTAATTAAGTAAATTTATAATTAGTTAGAGATTTTGTTAGAACATTTTGTACTTTTTAGAATGGCAGATCTGGCCAAGTTTCGCTCTGCGGCTGTACAGACTGCTAAAGAGATGGGCATGGATGGACCAGAGTTGGTTCAATACGTAACTTCAGAGGTGGATAAATTTATTGCCAGAGAAGATAAAAGATTAGAGAAAAAAGCAGAAAGAAAGTTAGAGGCTGAAAAAGAAATTAAGAGGCTGCAGATTGAGGCATACAAGGAGGCTAGGGCATTGGAGGCAGATAGGGAGGCAGAGATTAAAAGGCTCCAGTATGAAGAGAAGAAGTTGGAGGCCGAAGAAAAGAGGTTGGCTGCAGAAAGAGAAGAAAAGAGATTGACTGCCGAAAGGGAGGCAGAAGAAAAGAGATTGGCAGCTGAAAGAGAGGAAAAGAGACTAGCTGGGGAAAGAGAGGAAAAGAGACTGGCTGCCGAGAGGGAAGCAGAAGATAGAAGATTGCAGAGGGAGCACGAGTTACGACTAAGGGAATTGGAAATTCAAGGCCATGCTCCTGAAAATGGTGCTAGCCCTTTTGCCTCAGATGCCACTACTAGTCAGGGAGCCTCAACCTCAGCTATGGGTTTTCATGTAGACCATTTTGTTGAGAAAGACGATGATATAGAAGGATATTTAAGAAGGTTTGAACTTTTAGCTACTACTTATGGGTTAGAAAGAGAAAGATTGGGGGTAAAGTTGTCTCAGGGACTTCGGGGAACAGCTTATGAAGTGTTTTCCAAAATGAGCAGGGATGACCAAGACAACTATGACATGTTGAAGCAAGCTCTTCTGTTAAGATACGAAAAGAACGGAGAGTTTTATAGAAAGAAATTTAGGAATGCCAGGCTACTGTCGGGTGAGACTATCACCAGTTCTCCGCCCGGTTGGAAACATATATGGAAAAATGGGCTACTCTGGGGAAAACCCAAGATCTCAAAGAGATGATACTCATTGAACAAATGAGAGAGTCCATGGCTCCAGACATGAGAAAGTTTCTCATGGAACAGGGTGCGGAGAGGCTGGGTGAGATAATAAATGTCGCTGAGAGGTATCAGGCAGCTCAGGCAGAGGTAGCTGGCACAAAGAAGAAACAAATAGATCAAAGTAAGGCCCTCAAAACCATAACAAATTCGATAATAGAAATAAGCAGAACTTCGATAGGCCTCGAAATGAATTTAAGAATAGACCCTCACAATTCAATGATAGAAGAAATGATGAAAGAAAACCTTTTAACCAAGGAAAGAGGTATTGTAAAAATTGTCGGATGGACAACCATAACACTGAAAATTGTAGAAAGAAAACTCCAAGTTTCGCTGCCATGAAAACTGGGAGGAAGGGAATAAAGGTCAACTCTATTGAACAGCAGGAACCTTACCACCCCCCAGTGTGTGAAGATGTAATATGTAATGGAGTCACCATAAGGTGTTTGTATGATACGGGATTGGATTATGATTCAGTTGTGAGTTCTCACCTGGTGCAGGCAGATCAATACACCACAGAAACAGTGGAGATCCAAGCGGCAACCAAGGACGTAGCGACCATGACACTTCCCATCGCCAGGATAAATGTGAAGACGCGATATGTGGAAGGAGTAATCAAGGCAGCAGTGTTAAATGATCCAATCTACCCTCTGATATTGGGGTGTAGATATGTCTTCTTGGGGAATCAGAAGAGACCTGTGATCATGGCAACAGTCCAGACACGATCTCAATCCCGAAAGGAAGAAGATGAACCCATAAATACTCATCCAGAGGAGATGAGAAAAGCACAGGCTGAAGATAAGTCACTGAAGCCGTGTTACAAGAAACTCCCAAAGAGCCATACTCCTCCTAATAAAGGAGAATTCTATATGAAGAATAAATTGCTATACAGGAAGGCCGGCACTGGTTCAGCTGGTCACGCACAGCTGGTCCTTCCTAGTTCATATAGCGAGAAAGTAATGGAGTTAGGTCATACTATCCCCTTCAGTGGTCACATGGGGATTAGCGCAACAGGACAGCGTATAGCTTGTCATTATTTCTGGCCAGGGATAACGGAAGACATTAAGAGATATGTGAAATCCTGTCCCGAATGCCAGAGAGTAGCTCCAAAGCATTGGACTGCTCCAGCAACTCTTGGGGAAATGCCCATAGTGGGAACCCCTTTTGAGAGAGTTGCAGTGGATATTGTGGGACCTCTCACTCGGACCAAGAGGAGGAACAGTTACATCCTTACTCTGGTAGACACTTGTTCTATGTGGAGAGAGGCGGTAGCCCTGTCATCAATCGATTCAAAACATGTGGCAGAGGCATTACTTACTATATTCACAAGGTTAGGATTCCCGCATCAAATCTTGACTGATAATTGCTCTCAGTTCAAGGGGAAGCTAACTGAAGAAGTGTTCAAGTTGTTTCAAGCCAAGCACTTTCATTGTAGTCCGTATCACCCCCAAGGGAACGGCCAGGTAAAGAGGTTCAACGGGACTCTCATTTCTATCCTGAGAAAGCTGGCACATGAGAAACCTGAGACGTGGGACCACTACTTGCCCGCCGCATTGTTTGCCTACCGGGAAGTACCACATAATTCAACTGGAATGGCACCCGCAACACTCCTATTTGGGAGGCCTATAAAAGGTCCGTTGGAAGCTTTGCTAAGGACCTGGACAGATGAGAAGGCAGAGGAGACTGTTACCTCATCATACCAATATGTGAACTAACTGACCACTCGTTTAAAAACCAGTTGGAAACTGGCAAATGAAAATTTGAGACAAGCCAGGAAAAAGCATGCTGCTTATTTTAATAAAAAAGCGAAGGATCGAGAACTTGCTGTAGGGGAGAAGGTACTTCTTCTATTGCCAGGCAGTAACAATAAACTTCAGATGGGATGGCAAGGGCCATATACAGTTCTGGAAAAGGTATCCAGAACCAATTATAAGATAGACAAAAAGGGAAAAGAGAAAGTCTAGCATGTGAACCTTTTGAAGAAATATCTGGACAGACAAATCCAGGAGGGATCACATTTAATGGCCTTGTCTATAGCAACCGAGATGAAAAATGAACCTCTCTCCTCGGTTGAATACCCACTGAAACCAGTGAAACGTTTGCACAGGTGAAAATCAGTAATCACCCGACAAAAGGACAGAAGGAGAAGGTTCAACAGGTCCTTGAGAAACATACAGATGTGCTAACTGATAAACCGGGGCACATAAATTTGCTGTCATATTATATGAAACTACTAGACCCAGCACCCATCTGTATGAGGCCTTATTCTATTCCGTTCGCTAAGGAAAAAGCTTTGAAAGAGGAGATTGATTATCTGTTAAAAGAAGGGATTATTTCTCACAGTGAGTCTCCTTACAGTTCCTGTGTGGTTCTGTTGCGGAAACCATCAGGAGAACATAGACTGTGCATAGATTACAGGAAACTGAATGCTGTCACAGAAGGTCAGGTGGATCCATTACCTGATACTACTCAACTTTTTGCCAGGCTGAACAAGGCAAAATATTTTTCTAAGGTGGATCTTAGCAAAGGCTATTACCAGATTCCAGTAAAGACTGAGGTTCGACCTTATTTGGCATTTAGCACCTCGGAAGGTCATTATGAGTTCAACATGTTACCATTTGGTTTGAAAAATGCCCCGAGTGTGTTTTCTAGAATGATGCGAAAATTGCTGGATCCCCTGAAAAATCCATGTATTTCGAATTTTATGGATGATATCCTCATTGCTACGGAAACATTTGAGGAACACGTTACCTCTTTGAATATGCTGTTTGATAGACTCAGAGAGGCTAACTTAACCGCTAGGCCAACAAAATGCTGTATTGGTTGTAAAGAGTTGGAATTCTTGGGACATACAGTACATCAGGGTAGCATGACCCCTGATCCAAAGAATCTGGAAAAACTAAAAAGAGCACCTAGACCACACAAAAAAAAGATGTGCGATCTTTCGTGTCTCTGTGTGGTTTTTACCAAAAATATATCAAACATTTTAACTCTATATGTGCTCCTTTGACCGATTTAACTCGCAAAGGTCAACCTGATACTATAATTTGGACAGCACAGTGTGAACTGGCTTACCAGGAGTTAAAAGAGAAGCTTACAAGCAGGCCAGTGTTGCAATTGCCTGACTTGACTAAAGAATTTATTGTGAGAAGTGACGCAAGCAATGAAGGCCTGGGCGCTACATTATTGCAAAGGTCTTCCTCACAAGATGGGGAATTGAACCCAGTCGCTTATGCTAGCCGCAAATTGAACAAGGCGGAAAAAAATTACTCAACCAGTGAAAAAGAATGTCTCGCTTTAATATGGGCTATAAAGAAATTCCAAATTTATTTATATGGCCGGACATTTGTGGTCCAAACGGACCATTCTCCCCTCGTGTTCTTGTCACAGGCCAAGCATGAAAATTATAGATTATTGAGATGGTCTCTCTTGTTGCAACCATACTCGTTTTTAATAGAATACATTCCCGGCCCTTTGAACGTTGGCGCAGACTTTCTGAGCAGACATCCGTATGATGAAGATCAGAAAAACGAGTAAGACTTCATGGAGCTAAGTTATCTCGCATATTATAACCTGCTGGGAGCCGCGCTAGCGTAGTGGTTACAACACCGCTCTGGCGACCGGGTGATACAGTATCAAACCCGGGCGACGGCATTTGAGGATTTTTCGTCGACCGGGATTTGGACTGGATTAACTCGAGACCTGGCGAGGACATTTGAAGGAGTGTAGTCGACCAGGGACTGGCGGCTCCTGAGCCGACCCAGCTGCAATGGGTACCTCCGAAATCGGCGAGTATTTGCCTGAATTTCGAGGGACACCTGTCTCTGTACAAGAAATAAAGGGATACTCACGTAAAATCAATGTCAGGTTAGACATAAAATAATAACCTGAGATTTCGCCTCGAGTATTAGTGGGCGAACGCAAAAAAAAAAAAAAAAAATAACCTGCAAATGAATGCATGTTTTAGGATGGGAGGTGTGTAGCAAAATATGCGAGAATAAACGCTCAATTCAGTACGATGTAGGCATAAAACGATAATAAATACATTAGCCCGCATGTGTCTGACGGTTGGCATCTTCGAAGCCAGCACCACTGCTTTTTGCACAGTGCTAAGCCTAGAGAACGATTTCACTGAAAAAGTCTGACACGCTTTAGTTTCGTTTTCGAGAAACACTACTAATATTTAACTTTGCCCAATCTGCTGTATACACTTTGTAGTCTAGCCTTACAATTAACTGTTGGCGGAAGAGGGCCGCAATATAGCTATCTGAAGTAACACTTTCTGTCAACTTTGTAGCAAAATTAGTAGGAATCCTTACATTTTTTGGTAATATTACACGATACAATGCTAACTAGTAACGCAAATTCTTAAACCCGCCCCGTCTACCCCGCTTCGATGACACAGTCTGCAACGCATATATTCACACTGCGAAAAAGCCAGCCAAGGCAGAACCACGCAGACAGTTTTATTTCCTCTTCGTGGTAGCATTTCTGATGTAACTAAAACAAGTTAGTTTTTTGAAAAAATACATGCTCGCAAGATGAAGGAGGGGAAGATGGCGGACTTGTGTAAAATTTTGTTTGACGATGGACTGTAACGAACAGTTTTAGTGTAAGGGGAAGTAAACTGGAGTATGTTAGTAGTTGAAATAGATTTTGAGTTATAGCACTTAGTTGCTTGTTAGCTATCGAATTATTTAGAGAGTATCTCGTGATAGTTTCGAGAGACAGATTACAGACAGCGTGAAAAGCGCTGATATATTTATTCTGTAATGTTTTGAGCGGAGTGAGAATAGCTCGCGGCTAGCCCGCAGATGATTGGTTGACTGAGTTGTGTTGACCGTGAGGAAGTCTCGTGTCTGCTTTTGAGCGGGACGAGTGTGTTATCTGGGGAGAGTGTTCCGGGCGTTTTGACCGGGTAGGAAGACAGTGTTTTTGGGAAGTGTGAAAGGCCTGTACAGTGCTGAATTTTTCGCTGTGGGTACAGCGTAGTATAAACCTGCAGTTTTAATTATTGTGGAAGTGTTTATAACTGCAGTGTACAGTACTTTAGGCCATGAATCATGATAGCTCCTGTGAGAGGATTGTTATTGAGGATTCTTTATAGAGATGAGTTTAATAAGAGTACTTTAGGCCATGAATCATGATAGCTCCTGTGAGAGGATTGTTATTGAGGATTCTTTATAGCGCTGAGTTTAATAAGAGTACTTTAGGCCATGAATCATGATAGCTCCTGTGAGAGGATTGTTATTGAGGATTCTTTATAGCGCTGAGTTTAATAAGAGTACTTTAGGCCATGAATCATGATAGCTCCTGTGAGAGGATTGTTATTGAGGATTCTTTATAGCGCTGAGTTTAATAAGAGTACTTTAGGCCATGAATCATGATAGCTCCTGTGAGAGGATTGTTATTGAGGATTCTTTATAGCGCTGAGTTTAATAAGAGTACTTTAGGCCATGAATCATGATAGCTCCTGTGAGAGGATTGTTATTGAGGATTCTTTATAGCGCTGAGTTTAATAAGAGTACTTTAGGCCATGAATCATGATAGCTCCTGTGAGAGGATTGTTAATGAGGATTCTTTATAGCGCTGAGTTTAATAAGAGTACTTTAGGCCATGAATCATGATAGCTCCTGTGAGAGGATTGTTATTGAGGATTCTTTATAGCGCTGAGTTTAATAAGAGTACTTTAGGCCATGAATCATGATATCATTGTAGCTGCCGAGTGCGCAGTTCTTATGTGGTAATTTATATCTTGTGTTGTGCTGTGAACGGTATTCTATTAATATTTCATATCCTGTGTTGTGAGTGTCGGTTCCAACACGCACTCACTATCATTTATTGCAAAGCGTACAAGCTGGCCACCCTACTTGCAACAGTGGTGTGCTAGTTTTATAGGATCTGACACCCGCGAAATTCGCGTGATATTAATTCACAAGTGTTAGCGTGTAGCCTGAGTGGCGTTAGTATATGAAAGACAGACATCACATTTGAGAGCTGTATCCAGGCTCAAGGAAAACTTATTCAGTATCAGTTAAACTGGGAACTGTTAACTCAAGTCGCAAGTCGCAACTCGCAAGTCAAGAAATTTATTACTCAAGATTATGAGATGTCATGATATACAGTGGCGTCTGTATACCAGTACAAGTAATCATCTGGCAGTATGAACGAGTGGTGTACCTTCTTTCAACGAAATTGACAGACGGTGACCCATTTCCTGCTTTCCTGTGCGGTGTGTTAGCACGTAGCGTGCTGAATCGAGGACCTGAGCGGAATCGAGTGTGTCAAGTTCCAATGTCTTTCTGTTGTCGATTGTTTTACCATTGAACTTTGTGATATCCAGGGTGTTAACGGAAAGGAACAGAAGAATTTTCATTCAAGATAAGTAGTTATGTTTGTGGTGTGAACTGTGTCGCCTTAACTATGTCAACGAGCCTTCCTGTGCTTTGCATCTCCTATACTGTTGAAATCTGTTAAAGACATATTATTAGGATTTAGTATTGATGCTAAGTATTGATGGTTGTATGATATATGTTGACTTCCCTCAGATGGAAGAGGAATTGATGATACAAAGTTATGAATAATATTTTTGGTATACATACTGAACTGTGTGAAATGGAAGGGTAATTGTCAGAACTTCTTGAAACATAAACTTGCGACATTAATAATTATACTGATATAGATATATAGTTAACTGAGTGATTGAATCACCATGGATTTTGATAATAATCCTGCAGATATAAGGCCTATGTTGGAGAGTGCATTGTTAATAGGTAGAGATGAAAAGGGATTGAGTGGTCCAAGACTTGGAGTATGGATCATGGACGATTTGTTGGTTAATGTGTCAGTATCCCTAAAGTTATTTGCTGAACATAACTTTAAGCTTCTTTGTAATTCAATAATGGCTAAGGATTTGATTGATTTGCTACAGCACCTTCGTGTGTTTTTACAACAGTATATTGAACTTGAACACGGACAGATAATGCAAAATATATTCAAGATAATCCACAACGGTATTCCTGATGAGCAGAAAAAGGAATTAGGAAGTGAGAAACAAATAAAAGTCAACAAACAGAGTGCCCTACGGGAAAGGGACAATTGTTTAAAAGTTACTACTGAAGTGAGTAAACTACACGAAACAGTCTCTAAACTGGCAAATGAGTTAGATAAGTCAAACACGGAACTTACTAAAGTACATGCGGCGTTAGATGCAGCTTTGAACAAGAACAAAGAGTTGGAAATTCGGGTGAAAGACAAAGATGACGAAGTTGGTAATCTCAGACAGGAAGTTCAAGAGAAAAAAGAAATGTATGACATATTAAAGATTGAGAGCAATGGTCGTGAAGAGACTTACATAAATATGCTTCATGAGGTGTTGGAGGATAATGATATTATCAGTTGCCAACTGAAAGAAAAGAAAGATATACATGATAAATTAAAAGTTCAGGATAAGAAATGTGAGAAATTAGGTAATGAAACATGTCAAACTAGAGCAAATAAAGAAAAGGATGAGAAAGACAAATTAGAAGAGTTAACGACTGAGAGAGAGAAGATGATTAAGATTGAGAGATTGTTAACAGAGGAGAGAAGTAAAGTTTTGACATTTGACAAATTAAATAGGAAATTAAGTGAAGAAATTTCACAAAAAAATGTTGAAATTGCAGAAAGTACAAAAAGGGTACAGGGTCTACTCGATGTTATTTTAAACAGCGGAATATGGTCTTCTGTAAATGGGGACAATGCTAGACAGAAAGTTGTTTACCAACAGGTTAAAAAAGCAGAGATCCAGCCCTATACAATCTTTGCGGATAGAAAGGTTAAATGTGATAGACAAATATCTTTTCGAGGAAAATATAACTTTCGAAGATCTTTTGATTCTGCTTCCAATAGCAACGAATCTTGGCGGAAGTGTAATAGAGAGAATGTTAAGGTAACAGTCAGTCCTGATAGATTTCAAGCTAAAAGCCCAAAGATTAAACGAGTAACTGATTTTGGAAGTTCTCATAAGATGATAACAAGGGATAAAGTTATAAGTAGTGGTTCCAAGGATGAAACCCATTATAAGCGTAACGATAAAGATACTTATAGATCTGCAGATGATACTGCAAACAAGCATATTGTCAAAGAAAAGAATGGAAAGAGTTTTTGTAGGAGAGATGTTTCTAAGGTTAGAAAGTACCAAGGAAATTCATATGATAATAATTTTCCTTCTCAGAGAGATAAGAGACAAGTTAATGTATCTCAACAGTTTAATTCTCAGAATTTTGAAAATAATGGTACAGACAAATACAAGAAGAATTTTCAGTCGTGCAATAATTTTTCTGACAGATTTTTTGTGCGGAGTAGAAACGTTAATCATAACAAGTCTGACTGGGATTATAGAAATAATAATAGTCTCAAACAAAGAGGAAATGATGATAAATATTTTGATCAAACGACGAATAAGTGCAATTATGCTAATTTTGCTCGACATGAGCCTAGAAGCATTGTTATTAACCAAAGTAGCAATGATAATGATGTCACAAATACTACTGCTTGTTATGTTTCTGATTTTGAAAGAGCAGCACGTTGTTGTGAACTTAAAGGGAGAGTCGATGACATCGTGGGATGACCAGATTTCCACACGGACCACAGTGCGGGGTAATTGTTTGTTTAACCTCTCCGTTGTTCGTAGTAAATTTCACCATTCATTAAAATGGAATTTTCATTTGTATTTTTTGAACAGAGGCGACTTCTTGATATGGGTCAGCGCTCCTGTTTACGTTAACGGCTGTTTACGGTAGCGGCAAGAATATAGGTCAACATTGTGCCCGAGCGAGTGTTTTCTCAAGCAGAACATATCAGCGTGCTAACCATGATTCGACGTTTTACCCCTAGTGTTTATGAGATGTCGGCAAGACCTATGGAGATTTTTTTTTGCGGTTGATTCTTTTTTGTTTTGTTTGTTTATTAGGACAGTAGATGTTAATGTACTCTATTGCATAGATCATTATAGGTTGTTATATTATGATCATCATCTTTACGCATCATTTGATGTCTATTGTTTTTCTTGATATGTATGACTGTTTTAATTATAAATTAGTGCATTTCGATGCTATACTATTGTGTTTTGGATAATTTCTGGTGCGTTGGATGGTAGTGACGTGTTGTTTACTATTCATGAATGCAATGAGCAGATTTATATTTAACCTTACTGGTTACAAACTTATGCCTATTTTTTATACTCTGGTGTAGAACTTGAAGTTTTTTTTGGTTTTGTTTTACAGATGTGTTGGGTAGAATAGTTTTGTACATGATGAGTTTGCCAGCGCTATGCACATACTCAGTAGTTGGAATGTTACAATATTTTATTTTTAATATATCAGATGGAGATAGATATAAATTATTAACTGAATAACACTGTAGCTAAGCTGAACGTCATTGTCAGCCGAAAATATTTAAAAGTTTAAATTGAACTGTATAGAGAAAATTAACAGCGGTTGCTGATATTGTTATTGGATTGGAAAATCTAGAGATCTGATTTAAGCACTTGCTTAACATACATTACGTTGTTTTCATGTATTTGCAAACTTGTATTTTGGTAATAGTGTGTTTTTCTATGTGTTTCTCTGTGACGTATTTAAAAAAAAAAAAAAAAAAAAAAAAAACTTACACGTGTTGTGTAGTGTTTGCTTAGATGCAGGAATTGTTATATGTCTCTCATTTTGCTAAAGCTAGTTTTTTGTTAATTTGTTAATTATAGATTTGAATTAATTTAATTAAAATACTATTTTTATGTAACTTAGCATTACGAAATATTTTTGTACTGTATTTTTTGGAAAATATTTTTTTTTTCCAGACATTGTAATTTTTTATTTTTGTTTTTGTGTATGCCTAGCGTTTGACTATGTGCTATGTTTGATATGTAGAATAATGTTAGTTCTTTAAAGAAAGTTTTTTTTTGTTTTTTGGATGTTATGTTGTATTAACGCTTGATTGTGCGTTGTTCGAACTTGGTCTTATAGCAATGCTATCACTTTTTTGTGTGGTGTCGATAATTTATTGTTGATTATGTATAACTTGTATAACTTGTTTAAATTACTGATTATGTTTTGTTTAGTTATAAACTATTTTTTGTAGTATTAGTATAGGAATACTTTGTTATTTTCTTTTGGGCTTTTCGATCGTGTTTGTATTTATTTTGAAATACGTTGTTGATCTAAATAGTTATTAGTATATATTTTTACCAACGTTCTCTATATTCTTACCTTTTGCTTTCTATCTGTCTCTGTTGATTATCCTTCATTCCATTCCTTCTTTTCTATTGTCTTTTCAGTATGGTTTCATATTTTGTTTACATTTCGTGCTTTATTTACGTTTCACTTCATTTTCCTTGTATACTTCTTCTTTCGCTTCTTAAACTTTCATTCTATGTATTGTTACTTTAATGGTATAACTTAATATAGTGTAGCTACTTGTGATATTTGTAATTATTTTACATATAACAAATTGTTTGAATGTAATATTATTGTTTTTTTCCTCATATTCTGATTTCATACTTACCTTTATTACGGATCATTTTTTCGTTTGCTTGATCTTGTCTTTTCTTGTACTATCGGTTGTTTCCTATTTAGTTGTGCTGTATTCACTTAACTTGGTTTTGTAATGCATTATTTTTGGTATGCTTAATTGATTACATTGGATACTTCATTTTTACATTTCACTTAATGCTTATATTTTGTAGATGTCTTATTTTAACTTAACTTAAAGTAATTCTTAGACGCATATGTTAGAGATTCATTGTTCTCTTATTATTTTTTTTTTTTTTTTCGATTTGGAGAATGTATTTGTCAAAAAAATTGATAGAATCAATTTTTTTTTTCTCTGGGGGTGAGGTAAGATGTAACGAACAGTTTTAGTGTAAGGGGAAGTAAACTGGAGTATGTTAGTAGTTGAAATAGATTTTGAGTTATAGCACTTAGTTGCTTGTTAGCTATCGAATTATTTAGAGAGTATCTCGTGATAGTTTCGAGAGACAGATTACAGACAGCGTGAAAAGCGCTGATATATTTATTCTGTAATGTTTTGAGCGGAGTGAGAATAGCTCGCGGCTAGCCCGCAGATGATTGGTTGACTGAGTTGTGTTGACCGTGAGGAAGTCTCGTGTCTGCTTTTTGAGCGGGACGAGTGTGTTATCTAGGGAGAGTGTTCCGGGCGTTTTGACCGGGTAGGAAGACAGTGTTTTTTTGGGAAGTGTGAAATGCCTGTACAGTGCTGAATTTAAAATGTCGACGGATTTTTCGCTGTGGGTACAGCGTAGTATGAAACTGCAGTTTTTGATTATTGTGGAAGTGTTTATAACTGCAGTGTACAGTACTTTAGGCCATGAATCATGATAGCTCCTGTGAGAGGATTGTTATTGAGGATTCTTTATAGAGCTGAGTTTAATAAGAGTACTTTAGGCCATGAATCATGATAGCTCCTGTGAGAGGATTGTTATTGAGGATTCTTTATAGCGCTGAGTTTAATAAGAGTACTTTAGGCCATGAATCATGATAGCTCCTGTGAGAGGATTGTTATTGAGGATTCTTTATAGCGCTGAGTTTAATAAGAGTACTTTAGGCCATGAATCATGATAGCTCCTGTGAGAGGATTGTTATTGAGGATTCTTTATAGCGCTGAGTTTAATAAGAGTACTTTAGGCCATGAATCATGATAGCTCCTGTGAGAGGATTGTTATTGAGGATTCTTTATAGCGCTGAGTTTAATAAGAGTACTTTAGGCCATGAATCATGATAGCTCCTGTGAGAGGATTGTTATTGAGGATTCTTTATAGCGCTGAGTTTAATAAGAGTACTTTAGGCCATGAATCATGATAGCTCCTGTGAGAGGATTGTTATTGAGGATTCTTTATAGCGCTGAGTTTAATAAGAGTACTTTAGGCCATGAATCATGATAGCTCCTGTGAGAGGATTGTTATTGAGGATTCTTTATAGCGCTGAGTTTAATAAGAGTACTTTAGGCCATGAATCATGATAGCTCCTGTGAGAGGATTGTTATTGAGGATTCTTTATAGCGCTGAGTTTAATAAGAGTACTTTAGGCCATGAATCATGATATCATTGTAGCTGCCGAGTGCGCAGTTCTTATGTGGTAATTTATATCTTGTGTTGTGCTGTGAACGGTATTCTATGTGTATTTCATCAATGTGTTGTGACGTGAATAAACCCATATGAAATGTCACCAGTCGTTTACAACCATCCATGACTCTTGTGTACGTACCTGTGGTGTAAACGACTAAACCAACACACGCACTTAATATTACAAGTGTGACAGGGAACTTAACACGTATTTAGAAATAGCCCCGGAGTGGGCGTGGTCTATCTGTATCGAGAACCTGATCATCGCTTACCAGTAGACTTCTACAGTGTTTGCCTGTGTGGCGTATATGTAGGTATCACCTGTAGACATTACCAGATCCACAACACAACAGTAACGTTAGCAGATAATCAATAGACACCCTTACCGTACCATACACCAATCCTTTGTATCAGTGATCCCCATAACATTGACTTTCACGTGCTTGACGGAGGGACAACAGTAATGACCTCCCGGATTTTCCTATTAATTTTAGGGGGGTGTAACATGGACGATGACATAAATTGGAAATTGTAAACCATTATGAAGTTCCCCATAAGAATTATATGGTAGTATGACGTGGAGTTGGCTGAGTAAGAATGTACTTTAAAATATATGATATTCCCAGTATTAGAGAAGTTATTGAAGAAATACTAATCTCTAAGAACACACGACCAGACACACTGGCGTTCCTGCTCATGTTTTTTTGGTAACGTTAGGGGGACGCGAGCTGGAAAAAAGAGGCAGGGAGGTACATTCAAATTAGCTTGAGGTGAACAGAGTATGAATGGGAAAGGGAAACGGTAGGAGAAATGTAATCCTAAACGTGATATCTTTTGTATTTGGCATGACTAGAGCAGACTAGCCAATCGACCACCAGTTATTCAAAATTATTTTGGGTTTGTCATTCAAACTGCATTTGAATTCAAGTAGTAGAACGTTACGATTGGCTAGTGCTGGTAGATATTAGTAAAGGCTTTGATTATTCATTGCCAGTTGAACTAAAATTTGTATACAGATACGCTGAAAAACAGCTGTGTTAATTTTAAACTTAAATCAAGAATAAATTCACAGTCTGTGCAGTTTGGAGGAAGCTGAGGCCATTTCTTCACAAAATCAGCGTTATTTGTTTATATATTTCTTGATTGTGGTAAGGATATTTTATGAAATTTAATATGTTTGGTCCAACTACAAAGTTAGATACTGCTATTGGGGAAAAAGTGAAGGACATGTCGGAAGCAGACATTGTTGAGTCCACACATTAAACGGTATCTGACTGATGTATGTTGTTATAATTATGTTGACATATTATTGTATTAAAATAGTTTAGCAAGCCTCTTTGTTCAATGAACACTGTTTAACATGCCTGAAGCAAATATAAGTGTAAAGAAAAGAAGAGAAGATCATGTCACAGGAAATGTGGTTACTCCACATTATTGTATGGAGGAAAAGTATGTGAACGTACAGTGGCGTATCTACTATAAGGACTTGAGGTGTGGTTACAACCAGGTGGGAGTCCTGTACACTTCGGGGCGAGTGCATTTGTAAGGCACGCGAGGCTTACCCCATACCCACGTAGAGAATTAAGTGTTAGAATAAATGATCAGAGATAAAAGGCCAGGGTGTCCTTTTGTTGCAGAGGGTCTATGTTCCTGTTGCCGGCTGCTGACAGGTAACCTGCTGAGTGCTTATAAACGCCAACCAGTCTCCAACCAGACTTATATGCTGTTGAATATCCAGTAAGAGCTTTGGCGATTGTTGAACTTGAAATTTCTGCAACTACCCATCGTATTATCTTACAACAAGGACTCTCAGGTGAAGAGTAAAATATCTGGGGCATCTCTGACATTTTCTTGTGTTTCAAAATATTACACAGGAATTTTATGGGGGTATGAGGAACTACAGCCCTCATATACAGTGACTCTCCCGGTAGATAACTAAAGTGAACTCTATAATATTTCATCCAGGAAGGACATTTATAAATTAGATAACTAAAGTGAACTAATTTAATATTCCATACAGGAAGAACATTTAAATACATAATAACTTTTAGTTATTGGGCAGATTGTCCCAACAGTTTTAATTGTTCCTTTTCTGTAAACTATCTTGTCCTTATTTTCAAAGACCTGTCCACAAGCTATGAATGGACAGGCAAAATACATTGTAAATATTTGTTCAAAGAAAAACTTAACTGCTAGTTATTAACTTCTTTTATAGAAACTTAAAGTGTTTGATTGTTGTGTACCATCATTCATTTCTCCTCTAGACACTAGGTACACCATACACTAGAGCCAGAAGATTGACCGTGTGAGACCTAGGGAGGTAGCGTTAGGTTCTCTGTACATAATTCATCATCATCATCTATAGAGTCAGAGACCTACATTTGCTTGACCTCACACGGTTATAGCAGATACCTTTTCATTCTTTTTTAGGATACCATCATAACCTCCCCAGCAAAATCAACTTTGCTACAAGAATGATGAGGAAATTATTGGAATCTCTACAAAATCTCCATATCACTAACTTTATGGATGACATTATTGTTGCTACAAACACATTTGAAGAGCATATAGTAGCGCTCTCCATGTTGTTTGACAGACCGAGAGCCACTGGATTGACTGCACGTCCAACCAAGTGCTATATCGGTTGTAAGGAGTTGGAATTCCTAGGTCACACTATTTCTACAGGTCATATGTCTCCTGACCCAAAGAATATAGAGAAGTTAAAGAAGGCACCCAGACCTCAAACAAAGAAAGATGTGAGATCATTCGTGTCATTATGTGGGTTCTATCAGAAGTACATACCCAACTTGAACTCTCTGTGTGCACCATTAACTAACTTAACTAAGAAAGGACAGCCTGACAAAATCCAATGGAATGCTGATTGTGAAAAAGCTTACACAGAGCTAAAAGCAAAACTCACCAGCAAACCAATCCTTACGCTACCCGATATCACACAGGAATTTGTATTAAGGACGGACGCTAGCAGTATAGGTATTGGTGCAACTCTTTTGCAGAAATCAAAAGCCCAGCCGGAGGAACCTTTACAAGTCGCTTACGCCAGTAGGAAGCTGAATGCAGCTGAGTTGAACTACTCGACCATAGAGAAAGAATGTTTGGCTCTAATTTGGTCCATCGACAAATTTTCACCTTACCTGTATGGGACACACTTCATTGTCCAAAGCGATCACCGGCCTTTAACATTCTTGGCTGCATCTAAAAAGTTAAATTCGAGATTGTTAAGGTGGAGTCTGCTTCTGGCGCCTTATTCCTTTACCGTGAATTACATTCCGGGAAGAGACAATGTAGGAGCTGATTTTTTTAAGTCGACACCCTATTACTATGGAAGGACAGACGCAAAAGGATTAACTACAGCAGGGGTTTACACGTCAGCTATGACAGGTCACAGCTAGAAAAGGATGGGGCTATGTCGTGAAACGAGTTGTGTAAACCCACTAGTGTAAACCCACTACTTTGTTAAATCCCTATGTCGAGAGCCCAACCAATCAACGAGCACTGTTCACCAGTCGCTGAGCCAGAATAAATTACAAGAAGTTACGCCAGGAAAAAACTTAAGCCCTGTTTTTTTTCGGATGTGGGTCGCGGCCATCTTGTTCACGTAATATGGAGGAAAAAACGGAATAATATTAGCCTGTACGAGGCATGGGACCAAACTGCAGACAGCCAATCAGCTTGCCCCGCCAGGAACCAACCAAACGCTTTCTTTAAGCCGTAGAAGTTACTTCACCTGCCTATATAATCGGGCGGATTTTATGCATAAACACACATCACCGACACGAAGCCAGAGATACCGACCGACTGAAGAGGAGAAGCTGTCAACCTTGATTTATTGTTTGCCTGAGTGCATTGACCTGCAGCCTGCTTCACTAAGTCGAGTCACTGGCCTGTTTAAATCTTAGAGGGTAAATATCATGGAGCCGCGCTAGCGTAGTGGTTACAACACCGCTCTGGCGACCGGGTGATTCAGGATCAAACCCGAGCGACGACATTTGAGGATTTTTCGGCGACCGGGAATTGGACTAGATTAACTCGAGACCTGGCGAGAACATTTGAAGGAGTGTCGTCGATCAGGGATTGGCGGCTCCTGAGCCGACCCAGCTCTAATGGGTACCTCCGAAATCGGCGAGTATCTGCCTGAATGGCGAGGGACACCTGTCTCTGTACAAGAAAAGGGATACTCACGTAAAATCAATGTCAGGTTAGACATTAACAATAACATGAGATTTCGCGTCGAGTGTTAGCGGGCGTACGAAAAAAAAAAGGGTAAATATATTTACGATAACCTTGTAGGAAAATAGGCCTTCAGCAGATAATATAATGTTGGTATTTGTTGTGTGTCATTTATACTACCTACACCTGTATATATTTAATATATTTTGGTTCACTATGAATGTATCAGGTTACTGATTGTATCTTGGGGCATTAGGTATAATGAATGTATTTCCTGATATGATTGATGAAGACGAAGACTAATAGGACTCATGCTTCAACCTATTGTCTCCTATAACTTCAATCTATTATCTCAGACCAACTGAAAAAAATAAGTCCTTGTTAAAACAATCCTATTGTTAGGACTCTGAAAATATAACCAAATCAGTCCCTTATTGTCTCATATAACTTCAATCAATCTATTGTAACCAAAACTCTTGTTTCATCTATTACTCCCACTTGAAATATAACCAAACAGTCCTCGTCTCATATACTCCTATCATAAGAACATAACAACATTGTTAGTATATATGTTACCAGCTAGTATAGCACTTGTCAGAGAAGGCCTGGTATATTATATGGGGAAGGAAATGGTTGTATCACACCTAGGTGTACATATTATTGGATGTATTCATGTATTGAATTTATATTATGGGATGTATTCATGTATTGAATGTATTCATGTATTGAATTTATATTAGGGACCCCAAGATGCAGCAATAGTAAATGCAGTCAGCGACCCATAGCTGTATTGCTTGCATCAGGACCAGCGAACCAGAGCTGGTCAAGACCGCACTCCACCTCCACGTGGTGGTCCTGGAAACAGTCTGCAGCAGTGCAGTCTGGCTGAGCGAGTGCGGATCGCAATGGGAAGGCAAACCCGGTCCCTAAAAAATGCCGTGCTAAAGTCGGATGTGTCGACCGAAAGGTGCAGATATCACAGCTTAGGCGAAAACAGACACAACGCAACCACCGTCCTTTTCAGGGCGAACGAAGAAGAAGAAGAATTTATATTATTGGATGTATTCATGTATTGAATTTATATTATTGAATGTATCCATGTATTAGTTTATCAGAAAGAATGTTTTGCAAGTAGACACCTGTCTTGTCTCGCTATTGCTAAATCATACTGAGCCAGGGACCTAAGACGCGTCAACAGTGAGAAATGCAGTTAGCGACCCATAGCTAGACTGCTTGCGTCAGGGTCAGCGAACCAGAGCTGACCAAGACCCTACTCCACCTCCAAGTGGTGGTCCTGGAAACAGGCTGCATCACTGCAGTCTGGCTGAGCGAGTAGGGATCAAAGAGGGAAAGCTAACCCGGTCCCCAAAATGCCCTGCTGAAGTCGGATGTGTCGGCCGAAAGGCGCAAATATCGCAGCTTCGCTGTAAACGGACACAACGCAACCAACGTCCTTTTCAGGACGAACGAAGAAGAAGATACTGAGCCATGTTGTCATTCATCCTACATGCAGACACCGAGACACGCTCATTTCACCCACACTAGAAATAGGTGGGCTTGAGGACAGAAATTAGCCCCTATTTTTACTTGTTACAGGTTTTATTCGTGTCATCCAACCTGAGGACGTATGTCGAGTCAATCCAGCTGCCTGAAACTTCGCAGGAGCACAGAGATTGTACCTGAGCTACATCTTTAGTCCCCCTCAGTCTTGGGTGGGCTAAAGGAACGATCCACAGCAGGTGGTGTGTCAATCAAACGAAGGAGAACAGAACGTTTTGAGAGATGAGTACACATTAGTACCATTTCCGTCGGCAATTGTGAGAAAATTAACTGTCAGTGACGAAAAAGAGATTTAGCGTAGAAAGAGACAAGATTAACAGAATAGCTGATAAATGTTATATACTTAATTAACAGCACAGCGGATACCTGTACTATAATTGAATAACAGCACAGCTGATATAATTTGTGTTCCTATAATTGGAAAACTTGTTGTAATATATTTACATATCTATATAAATATAAATATTTGTAAATCATATGTAAACTTACAAATCCATTACATTCCATTTTTCAACATCCACCCTTCAGCACAAGAGTAGATAGTGTATATACTAAATAAATAATAAGGAAATTGTATTTGAAGACTTGTCAATTTTATCATTGTTAAGTAAAATCTGTTTCCTTGTCTTAATATCACAGTTAGTTACACAGCGGAGGTGGCAATTTATGTCGGTCTCCTCTCTACTAATTTTTCGAGATCAGATCATTCACAGCCGTAACTAATTTGTGATACCAGTAGTTCTCTCAGACACTGGGACTTCACCACTTTCTGCAGGAATTCTATTTCTGTAATTGTCAGTACTATACTGATCCTAGAACCAAAATAAAACCTCACGCCACAGTCGTAAAAAAAAAAAATAATTAAGTATTGGAATGATTTGACAGGCACATTTGTATTGTTATTCATGATCCAATACACCGATGTGTCCTTTTACTGAACATAGCCTGGGACCACTGAAAGATGTATGATAGATAGATAGATAGATCAGTCAATACCCTTTAGCTCACCAAGGAGCATAGGCATTCAACAAACACATGCCAAGTCTTCCTGTCCTGTGCCATCCGCTCAAGTTCTTTCCATGTTTTCCTCATCATTTTCACCTCTGTATCTAATTGTTTTCTCCATGTGTTTTTTGGTCTACCTCTGTCTCTCTTTTCCTGTGGATTCCAGAACAAGGACTGCCTTGTAATGCTATCAACAGGTTTCCTCAATGTGCGTCCTACCCATCACCAGCGTCTTCTTCTCAACTCTTGTTCCACTATCACTTCTCTGGTTCTTGTCATCAATTCCACATTTGTGACTTTGTCATACCATTTCAGTTCTATTCTACGCAAGCACCCATTTATAAAAGTCTGTAGCTTTTTGGTTGTTGTTTTTGTTGTTCTCCATGTCTCAGAGCCATACAATAGGACTAACTTCACATTTGAGTTGAAGATTCTTATTTTCGTGTTGGACTTGATTTCTCTTGTTCTCCATATGTTTCCCAATACACTGAAAGCTCCTCTTGCTTTTTGCATTCTTATTTTGATATCACTGTCTGTCCCTCCAACTTTGTCTATATTACTTCCAAGATATGTGTACGATTCTACATCTTTTAGTGGTGTTTCTTCAAGTTCAAACTTGTTATCATTTCTTGCATTTATTCTCATAATCTTTGTCTTTTCCCTGTGTATTTTCAGGCCCACGTTTTGTGACCTCTCATCGAAAATTTTCATTTTCTCTCGCATCTGATTATGGGTATGGGACAGAAGAGTCAAGTCATCTGCAAAATCCAGATCATCAAGCTGTTTAGTCAGATTCCACTGGATTCCATTTCTGTTGTGTGATGTCGATGTTTTCATAACCCAATCTATTGCTAGTAAGAAAAGAAATGGAGACAAGAGGCATCCCTGTCTCAATCCCCTTCTAATCCTAAACAGTTGAATGAAAAAAAAAACAAGAAAAAAAAAAACACACACAAATAGTAATACGTCTTACAAGGAGAAAGGGCAAGAAAAACCTACGTTGCGGCCACAAGGCCTTCGTCAGGGACAGACAAACAAGAGACAGGAGGGAAAGAAAATGAGAATTAAGTAGAGAACATGAAACTATAAAAATAAGAGAAAAAAAAACTCCCTTATGTCCAGTCACATGGTTCTAATCCTAAACGGTTCTGTAAGTTGTATTTCATGAAGAACTCTGCATGTCATGTCTGCATAGGTCTTCTTTATTAAGTTAATGATCTTCATGGTAACTCCATAATTCCTCATCAATTTCCAAAGCGATTCTCTGTCTACACTGTCAAATGCCTTTTCATAGTCCACGAATCCGATGTATAGCGGTGAATTCAATTCCAGAGATAGATAGATAGGTAGATTGAAAGACAGACAGACAGACAGACAGACAGGCAGGCAGGCAGGCAGGTAGGTAGGTAGGTAGATAGATAGAAAGGTAGGTAGGTAGATAGATAGATAGATAGATAGATAGATAGATAGATAGATAGATAGATAGATAGATAGATAGATAGATAGATAGATAGATAGATAGATAGATAGATAGATAGATAGATAGATAGATAGATAGATAGATAGATAGATAGATAGATAGATAGATAGATAGATTAGATAGATAGATAGATAGATAGATAGATAGATAGATAGATAGATAGATAGATAGATAGATAGATAGATAGATAGATAGATAGATAGATAGATAGATAGATAGATAGATAGATAGATTAGATAGATAGATAGATAGATAGATAGATAGATAGATAGATAGATAGATAGATAGATAGATAGATAGATAGATAGATAGATAGATAGATAGATAGATAGATAGATAGATAGATAGATAGATAGTTGAGCATCTGTAGTATCACATATAATTTCTATACTCCAACAAATAGTTTACATATAATTTCTATACTCCAACAAATAGTTCACATATTACACACAATTCGCCCCCTGCAGTTCCCAGGGGTCTCATGCGACGAAGAAAGAGTAGGACTACCCCTCCCTCAGGTATCTCGTTCAAGGCGACTAATATGAGGCTGGATAAAAGGAGGGGGGGGGATGAGAACTGGCAACCTCATCATGTAAAACAACTTGCTACATAAACCACTGCTGCACGAGCATGTGAATGTTGTGTGCAGGTTTCCTAGGGGTCCATCTACAGTCGTGAAGCCATGCTCCGTAGAATCCTTATATAAAAATCTCAGCTTTTTCTGTCACTAACGCTAAGGGATGCAACTTTGGTTGAAAGTTAGAAATTAATTGCATTGTTTCCCTTATATGTACTCTTCCGAAAATAGTAACACTTACCAAAGAAGAATGCGCAAATGACGGTGTGCACAAAAATATATTTATAGAATGTGTGATCCCGTATACACACATTGGGATCCTCGCTGCTGCTACGTAGTACATGGACTGTGGTGATGCACAGTGGTTTTTTTTTTTTTTATAATACTGTTGAATAAGTAAAATTGCCATTAGATATTGGTGCTTTTGAATTTAATTCCCGTCTTATGACGGGCTTTTACACTAGTAGAACATGATGAGTTTGATTAAACAACTCCTGTCACAGTTGTAATTTGACCTGCTACATCTAGATTTAGTTTGTTGACTTCCTGAACGTGCAGCCTATTTTCATACTCGTTGGAAACTTGTTAGTGCGGGCTCTCTCTTTAGCTACAGTTATCACTGTATACCAATCAAAAATACAAACAATAAAATGAGTTGTCGATTAAATACTGTAACATACTTTGTTTAATATTTTCGGGCTCTGTTTACAATCCACTTCTTGGGCTGTTTACTATTTCCTATTTGTTTTTTAAATTGTGCATCATTTCCCTGCTAGACAACACGAAATGTGTTTGCAATCATGTTTGTCTACTCGTTATACGGTGCCACGTATAATAGAGTAAGCGGATCGCATTCGCATTGCCAATATTGGAAAGTCGGTTCGTTCCCATGGTGATGAATTGTAAACGCAACGTTAATCACAGTCGGCACGTCATTGATTACGTAAAAAAAAAATCAGACAACTTCGGCCTTGATTATCTATCAGAGAGACCTTTGAGTCTATCATCATCACCATCATCGTCATCACCATCACCATCAACTTTATTTTCCTTTTCGCGCCCTATGAAGCAAGGAGCAATCACTGCTGCTGATTCCCTGTTAGAAAGCCTGCAGGAAACATTCACATGCTACTGAAGCGATAGTTTCTGTAGCACTATGTTTTACACGATGAGGTTGGCAGCCTCCCATACACAACCTCATGTTAGTCGTGTTGTACGACATGACTGAGGGAGCAATAGTCCTGCCCTTTCTTTGTCTCATATGATAACATCTGGAACTACACGGGACTTTAGAGTCTACGGGAGATACACAAAATAGAAGTGGAGCCAACACTTTTACAAGACATCAACAATAGTGGAAACATGTTTGATCCTTTATGACAGTTGATAGTTGTAAGACATCAGGAATGATCAATTGCCAAGGATACTGCCTAAACGATACGAGGGGGTAGGGGCGGTTTGGGGAAGGGAAGGACGAAAGTAAGGTAGATGGACAATGCTAATGGAATCCAAAATGGTTCAGCGGAAGTGAACAAGTGATAATCCTTAGACTCCGCACGGGCTACAATAGACTGGGATACCATCTATTCAACAAGCTGAAGATAGGAACTCCCGATGAGTGTGACTGTGGCACTGATAAAATGACTGCTGAACGTCTGCTTCAAAGATGCCCAACAAATGAGCAACAGAGAAAGCACAAATGGCCGTTACCAGTACCATTCCTGGAAGAATTTTATGGAGATATAAATAGTCTTAATCTGACCATTGCTTTCTTTGCAAATATTCCAGTAGACGTCTGAGAGTGTACGAAGAAGAAGAAATCCAAAGGAAAATCGGCAATTACTAGGCAAAGAAACACAATATTCCCAGAAAGGAAAACTATTTGTCCCCAGAGCAATTAACGGCCCAATGCGTAGAGAAAACTTAAAAAAAAAAAACACACACGTCTTCCGATTCATAATGTTACTACATCACTTCTTATGCCATCACATTTTATTATTAGTGGTATTTTTTATGATCTATCGAGCTTCTAACGCCTAGGATTTAAGGTTCTGTGTTGTTTTCGCATATAATTACGTGAACTGTGATGTCTACTTTATTTGTGCTGTATATAATAATAGTATGTAGTGTTCTTTCACTCTATGTTTTCGTTCTTATAATACAGTGTGTCTATAAGGTCATTGTGCACCTTTAAACTGTAAACTTTAATAACTTTTGGTTTGGGGAAACTCCAAACTCACAATGAAGACAAAAGCTGCGGTATATACGCATGTGTCACCAGCACGCTTCTGTATGGCAACAAGACATGGACAACTTATGCCAAGCAAGAAAGAAGGCTCAATGCCTTCCATCTACGGCGTTACGCCACATCCTCGGTATTTCGTGGAAGAACAAAGTGACAAATATCGAAGTGTTGTCATGTGCTGGCCTTCAAAGCATGTATACACTACTTAAACAGCGCAGATTACGCTGGCTTGGCATACGCGCCTCATGGAAGATGGTCGCATCCACAAAGATATTTTCTACAGACAACTGGCAGATGACAAAAGAACAGTTGTGCAACCGCAGCTGAGGTTCGAAGATGTGTGCAAGAGAGACACGAAGGCACTGGACATAAATCCAGCAACCTGAAAGGATGCAGCTGCCGATCGCACCAAGTGACGATGCTACCGACGGCGTTATCTCAGATTGGGCAAAAAGAAGGTCCCACCCCAAGCAAAGGAGAAAATAACACGCTGAAAGGAACACTCGGGGAAAAAAACCAGCTGATGGATTTCACTTCAGGGGCGCTTTTTTATAGTTACTTTATACACACTGTAGTGGGTTTGATGGTATTGTATGATGGTGATATTACTAAATGTAATTGTATGAGGCCAGCTGTGAAGGCTCCTGAGATAAAATGTAGTTGTGAATTGTCAGAAGGCCTTTCTTGCTACCACTACGACCTCACACTTATCTGTTTTTTTTTTCTCTAATGAATGTAGCTACGTAAAGTGTCTAGGGTTATGATATGTAATGGGGTGTGATAGATATAGATACACCCACAGATATTTAAGTAGACTAATAATATTAATAAATGTTAAAATACACTGAACTAACTCACGTGTGTAAAATTTTTTGATAGAATTATATTACATTTAATTTTGTTCTGGATCAATTTTTTAGGTTGACCAGAACTTAAAAGGATTTAGAGATTATGAAAGAAATGCATGGAATATTATATCATAAATGCAATAGTGTACATATATATGTACTATACTAGTTAGTTTTATTAAAATGTTCTAGTAGTCATCTACTTGGGAGGATAGTTAATTGCTTGTGCTGTTGGGGGGTGGCCTCATCACACCTGTCTATATTGACTACACAGTGTCCAGAAAAATGGTTGGAATCTTTATGGGGTTCTTAGTAACTAAAGGGCGTTGGTGAAAGTCCAGCAGACCAGAGGCTCACTCATCTGGTGTATATTGTATCTCTGGTGCTGAAATCTGGGGGCTCCGTGCTGGCGGGCAATAATGGTGGTCTCTGTCACAAAGTACTTTACACTCGAGTAAAGTCAACCAACTGAATAGACCCTGCTTTGTGGACGACAGAAACTCACAGCTCTGCAATCAAAGTATGGGCCATGTGTCAAAATCTATTCTCTACCCACGTCTTGACACAACACTGACACAACAACCACATCATACAGACAGGTCAGATCTCTCTGACCAAACAGCACATTTACCATGGTGGTTTTACATCAGATAGATCCTCCCAGACTATAGATTCTGAAAAATATTTATTAGTTTTCTGCCCTAAAATGAATGATAGGTAATATGTTTCATTATTCTCAACACATCTGTCTTGCCTAACCCTCTAATGGAGTTTATGTAATATTGTTGGGTTCCCTAGAACCTGACTAGGGCGGGGGGGGTTTTGCAAAAATCACCTACTTTGGTTTATAAGGCTAGATTATTTCGATCAGTATCAAAGGCAACTCAACACAGATCCCTCATTTCAAACATGACAGTGGAAACATAAATGTCAACAGAAATCTGTTGTACAGTAACTCAGTTCCCTTTTTTCAATTCAAGATAATATGATTTCCCCCCCAGCCTCCGGACTTTGCAACAACTATTCATACTGGAAACACTAATCATTAGACTGGTCAAGATCTCTCCTCTGAAAACACTTTAAAAAGCGGTGGCATACCTAACAATAGGATCGCTTCAGTCATTATTTCTGTACATTTGAACTTTCATGCCCTAAACATGCTTTGCTTCGTATTCTATTAGTTTACAATTGTTAGCCAACCCTAAGACTTGTAATTGCCTAAAAAGGGCGGTGGATTTTTACTTTCTTATTGTTGGTTTTATATATCCCCCTAGCTTGGTTTATGAGCTAAATTTATAACTTGTATTGTATAGAATTTCGATATGGCAGATCAAATCACTCGAAACCATGAAAACCACAATTCAAGCAAAATAGATAAGGAAATAATTTCAATCTTACCAGATTATGAATAAATAACACAGAATTGCTAGCAAAACTCAGCTGAGCTGCTGGCTATAGTATGGCGGCCCTAACTTTCTTTCACTTTCTTTCATATGGAAATCACCACACTTTAAAATCTGTGTCTATCACTGAACAACTATTGAAGAATGGCCCCACTTTCGCGTCTGAGCGCTAATGATATGATTGTCTGTGGCCAATCACTGCCTAGGTTTATTTTAAATTCAAATTTCCTACCATAAAGTCATTTCAGTCATGCTTCAGTCAAGTATGGATGGTTATCTGTTAGTCTGTCCGTCTCTACTTGTGTTTCTACAAAAATGTACTTGATTTTTGAACCAACCTTTCTCTCCCCTCCAAAATTTTGTCGTTAAAAGTTATATTTAGACACAGCTACCACCAATGTCCCTCTCTTCCATACTACGTAGATTTGAACACCTGCGTCTCAAGGTCGTGTTTTTGTGTGCAAATAGCGACACTTTTTATTCCATACAGTCTGTCGCTGATGTAAACTACACTGTCTTTTGTCATTATCTTCAATATTATCTATCCGTTTGTAAAATTAAGAACATATTAGTTCACTGCTCAGAATGGGCCATCCGGCCAGCTAATTTTTATATTCCTAACATTAATATTAAGAAAAAATTACTTTTTAATTTTTGTAATATTCCAAACATCTGCGTTCTGCCGCTGAATTCAAATCAAAGGCTTGGTATCGCGCAAAAGCGTCCAATAAATGACTGTGGCGTAACATATCTATGGTCCCTTCTGTCGAGTTGCTTACTTTTTATGTCAACTTGGGAAACGTGACTTTTCTCCCTTCCCCCCCCCCCCCCCCAATTGCGTCTCCTTAGCCTTTCTAGTCTCACGCAATCTTTCCAGTCATATTTTTTTCCTTTTTGATCCGCCGTTCCCCTCCTGTCTAGCAAGTCAATTTTTATGGAGGATGATGACCCGCGGTCTAGGCGATCATGTACTATTCGCAGCCTACGCATTATGTTTTTATCCTTACATGTTATCTTTGGAGGTATTTTACCGTTGTATCTCTGTTAATTTCACTACACATCTCCCCACTTGAAAACATGCCTATGGCAAGTTCCAAAACCAGCGATACACATAGGTAAAATTACTCCTCACGTCTGCCACTACTCTAATTTTGATCACAGGGGTGCCGACTGAGGAAATCTGCACCGACATTCAATTTGCCTGGGATATATTGGATACTGAACTGATAAGGTTGAAGCAATAAAGACCACCTCAGCAATCTTGCGTTTTCATGCTTAGCCTGAGATAAGAATACGAGAGGCTGATGGTCCGTTTCCACCACAAAAGTCCTACCATACAGATAGATTTGAAACTTCTTTATTGCCCAGATTAATGCTAAACATTCTTTTTCGCTTGTGGAGTATCCTTGTTCCGCCTTATTCAATTTGCGGCTTGCATAAGCGACTGGTTTAAGTTCCCCATCAGGTGAAGCTGATCTTTGCAACAAAGCCCCTCCGAGTCCTACATTACTTGCATCGGTTCTTAAGACAAAGTCCTGTGTCAAATCAGGCAGTTTGAGAATAGGCTTGCTAGTGAGTTTTTCCTTTAACTCTTGGAACGCTAGTTCACATTGTGCAGTCCAAATAATTTTATCTGGAAGTCCCTTGCGAGTCAGATCAGTCAGAGGAGCACAAATAGCGTTAAAATTTTTGATGTATTTCTGATAAAATCCGCATAACGACACAAATGATCGCACGTCCTTTTTTGTTTGCGGCCTAGGTGCTCTCTGCAGTTTTTCCAAATTCTTAGGATCAGGGGTCATATTACCCTGATATACAGTGTGTCCCAAGAATTCCAACTCTTTACATCCAATACAACATTTTGTTGGCCTAGCAGTCAAATTCGCCTCCCGAAGTCTATCAAACAACATCTCCAGAGCTTCAATGTGTTCTTCAAATGTCTCTGTGGCGACGAGAATATCATCCATGAAATTCGTGATACATGGGTTATTCAGGGGATCCAACAATTTTTGCATCATCCTTGAAAACACACTCGGAGCATTTTTCAGTCCGAATGGTAGCATATTGAATTCATAATGTCCATCCGAAGTGCTAAAAGCCAAATAAGGTCTCACTTCAGGCTTCACTGGGATCTGGTAATAGCCTTTACTAAGATCCACCTTTGAAAAGTATTTTGCCTTGTTCAGTCTGGCAAATAACTGTTTTGTGTCTGGTAATGGATCCACTTGTCCTTCTGTGACAGCATTCAGTTTCCTGTAATCTATGCACAGTCTGTGTTCCCCAGACGGTTTTCTCAACAAAACGACACTAGAACTAAAAGATGATTCACTGTGCGAAATAATCCCCTCCTTCAACAAATACTCTATTTCTTCCTTCAATGCCTTCTCCTTCGCGAACGGAATAGAATAGGCTCTCATACAGATTGGGTTTGAGTCTACCAGTTTCATGTCATACTGTAGCAAATTTGTATGGCCTGGTTTATCTGTTAATACATCTGTATGTTCCTCCAGAACCTGTTGAACTCTCTCCCTCTGGTTTTTAGTCAGGTGCTTACTGACTTTTACCTGTGCTGCTGTTTCACAAGGATGTAATGGGTATTCATGTGAGGTGAGTGGTTCTTTTTGCATCTGGGTTGCAATAGCCAAGGTCAATAAGGGGGTGCTTTCCTGGAGTGGTCTGTCCAGATACTTCTTTAACAGGTTTACATGATAAACTTTCTCCTTCCCCTTTTTGTCAATTTTATAGTTTGTTCTAGACACCTTCTCTAGAACCGTATATGGACCTTGCCAACCAATTTGTAATTTATTCTGGCTCCCGGTAGTAGAAGCAGCACCTTCTCTCCGACTGCCAGTTCCCTGTCCTTTGCCTTCCTATTAAAATATGCTGCATGTTTCTTCCTGGCTTGCTTCAAATTATCATTTGCCAGTTTCCATCCAGCTTTCAAACGAGTGGTCAGTTCGTTCACGTATTGATACGATGAGGTAACAGTCTCTTCCGCCTTCTCATCTGTCCAGGTCCTTAATAAAGCTTCTAATGGACCTTTTATTGGCCTCCCAAATAGCAGAGTTGCGGGAGCCATCCCGGTTGAACTATGTGGTACCTCCCGGTACGCAAACAATGCGGCGGGCAGGAATTGATCCCACAGATCCGGTTTTTTCGTGTGCCAGCTTTCTCAGGATAGAAATGAGAGTCCCGTTGAACCTCTCTACCTGGCCGTTCCCTTGTGGATGGTACGGACTACAATGAAAGTGCCTGGCTTGAAATAGCTTAAAAACTTCTTCCGTTAGTTTCCCCTTGAACTGAGAACCATTATCCGTCAAGATTTGATGCGGGAATCCTAATCGGGTAAATATTGTAAGTAGTGCCTCTGCTACATGTTTTGAATCAATTGATGGCAGGGCTACCGCCTCTCCCCACATAGAACAAGTGTCCACCAGAGTAAGGATGTATCTGTTCCTCCTCTTGGTCCGAGTGAGAGGTCCTACAATATCCACTGCAACCCTCTCAAAAGGTGTTCCCACTATGGGCATTTCCCCTAGAGTTGCAGGAGCAGTCCAGTGCTTTGGAGCTACCCTTTGACATTCTGGGCAGGATTTGACATATCTTTTTATATCCTCCGTTATCCCTGGCCAGAAGTAATGACAAGCTATACGCTGTCCTGTGGCGCTGATCCCCATGTGACCACTGAAGGGAATCGCATGCCCGAGTTCCATCACTTTATCTCTATATGAAGTGGGAAGAACCAGCTGGTTGTGACCATTTGTTCCAGTTCCGGCCTTCCTGTATAAGAGTTTGTTCTTCATGAAATATTCCCCCTTGCTCGGAGGTGTGTGGCATTTGGGCAATTTTTTAAAACATGGCTTGAGTGTCCTATCCTCAGCCTGCGCCTTCCTCATCTCCTCTGGATGAGCATTTATAGGTTCACCTTCTTCCTCCTTCTTCTGTGACCTGGTCTGCACTGTCGCCATGATCACAGGTTTCTCGGGATTCCCCAAGAAGACGTATCTACACCCCAATATCAGAGGGTAGATTGGTTCATCTATCACTGCTGCTCTGATTTCTCCTTCCACATAGCGAGTTTTCACCGTTATCCTTGCGATGGGAAGTGTCATGAGTGGTATGTCCTTAGTCGCCCCTTGTATTTCCACTGTTTCTGTGGTATACTGACTTGGGTCCACTAGGCTAGACTTCACAACTGAATCATAATCCAAACCTGTATCATAAAGGCACCTTATGGTGACCCCATTACAAATAACATCCTCACAAACTGGGGGGTGATAAGGTTCCTGTTGTCCATTAGGATTAACCTTTAATCTTCGCGTCCCCGACTTCATTGCAGCAATGTTTGAAGGTTTCCTTCTACAAAATTCGGTGTTATGGTTATCCTTCTTGCACCATTTACACCATCTTTTTCCTTGGTTCAACGGTTTTCTTTCATTGAACTTTTGGTCATTGAACTGTGAGTTTCTGTCGCGATAGTCATTTCTTGGCCGCTCAAAGTTTGTCCTACCTTTATTTCCCTGCTCTCTATTATCAAATTTATTAAATTGCTGTGGAGCTTTAAAATTGTCTATGTGCTTCTTCTTAGCACCACTTACCTCTGCCTGGGCTGCCTGATACCTCTCAGCAACATTTAAAATTTCCCCCAACTTCTCTGCACCTTGTTCCATGAGAAATTTTCTCATGTCTGGAGCCATGGACTCTCTCAATTGCTCAATCATGATCATTTCTTTAAGATCTTGGGTCTTCCCCAGAGCCGTCCATTTCTCCAAATAGGTTTCTAGTCTAGCAGAGAATTGGTGGTATGTCTCCCCAGACAACAGTTTGGCATTTCTAAATTTCTTACGATAAAATTCACCATTCTTCTCGTACCTTAATAACAAAGCCTGCTTTAACATGTCATAATTGTCTTGGTCTTCCCTGTTCATTTTGGCAAATACTTCATAAGAAGTACCTCTCAATCCCTGTGATAGCTTTAAGCTCCACCTCTCTCTCTCTAACCCATATGTAGTAGCTAATAACTCAAAACGTCCTAGGTACCCCTCTATGTCATCGTCTTTTTCAACAAAATGGTCTAAATGAAACCCCATAGCTGAGTTTGAGGCTCCCAGACTGGGCGTAGCATCTGAGGCAAAAGGGCTGGCACCATTTTCAGGGCCGGGCCTTGTAATTCCAGCTCCCTTAGTCGTAATTCGTGCTCCCTCTGCAACCTTCTATCTTCTGCCTCCCTTTCGGCAGTCAACCTTTTTTCTTCTGCCTCCCTTTCGGCAGTCAACCTTTTTTCTTCTGCCTCCCTTTGCTGTCGTTTTTCTTCTGCCTCCCTTTGCTGTCGTTTTTCTTCTGCCTCAATCTGCAGCCTCTTAATTTCTCTATCAGCCTCAATTTGTAACCTCTTCTCTTCAGCTACCTTTCTATCTTCCCTTTCAATATATTTATCACATTCAGCCGTTACGTATTGAATTAAAATCTGACCATCCATTCCCATCTCCTTCGCGGTGAGCACAGCAGCTGATCTAAATTTTGCTAACTCCGCCATACTTTTTAGACAATATAATAATATACAAGCTAAATCTCTAACCAGTAAATACACTAAGTACTTCTTATGACTATAGTCTAACTAATTCTAACTAACCAGTTAACTAATTAATTATTACTGGCTGTGAAGATTCACCAACTTTTATCTGCAGGGACACTTTTAATTTTAAAGGGAATTTCACAATTTTTTCCCCTAATTTTATTTCTCCAACCAGGAGATCCTAATATTACTGTTGGGCTAATTATCCCGGACGAGCCCCCAATGTATGTAGTGGGTTTGATGGTATTGTATGATGGTGATATTACTAAATGTAATTGTATGAGGCCAGCTGTGAAGGCTCCTGAGATAAAATGTAGTTGTGAATTGTCAGAAGGCCTTTCTTGCTACCACTACGACCTCACACTTATCTGTTTTTTTTTCTCTAATGAATGTAGCTACGTAAAGTGTCTAGGGTTATGATATGTAATGTGGTGTGATAGATATAGATACACCCACAGATATTTAAGTAGACTAATAATATTAACAAATGTTAAAATACACTGAACTAACTCACGTGTGTAAAATTTTTTGATAGAATTATATTACATTTATTTTGTTCTGGATCAATTTTTTAGGTTGACCAGAACTTAAAAGGATTTAGAGATTATGAAAGAAATGCATGGAATATTATATCATAAATGCAATAGTGTACATATATATGTACTATACTAGTTAGTTTTATTAAAATGTTCTAGTAGTCATCTACTTGGGAGGATAGTTAATGTTTGTGCTGTTGGGGTGGCCTCATCACACCTGTCTATATTGACTACACAGTGTCCAGAAAATGGCAGGAATTTTATGGGGTATTAGTAATTAAAAGGCGTTGGTGAACTTCCAGCAGACCAGAGGCTCACTCATCTTGTAGTTGTATCTCTGGTGCTGAAATCTGGTGGTCCCACCTCTCCGTGCTGGCGGGCAATAATGGTGGTCTCTGTCACAAGTACTGCACAGATACACTCGAGTAAAGTCACCAACTGAATAGACACTGCTTTGTTGACAACTGAAACTCACAGCTCTGCAATCAAAGTATGGGCCATGTGTCAAAATCTATTCTCTACCCACGTCTGGACACAACACTGACACAACAACCACATCATACAGACAGGTCAGATCTCTCTGACCAAACAGCACATTTACCATGGTGGTTTTACATCAGATAGATCCTCCCAGACTATAGATTCTGAAAAAATATTTATTAGTTTTCTGCCCTAAAAGAGGATAGGTAATATGTTTCATTATTCTCAACACTTGATCTGTCTTGCCTAACCCTTGCTGGAGTTTATGTATATTGTTGGTCCCTAGACCCTGACTAGGGCGGGGGGTCTAGAGCAAATCCCTACTTGTTTGTAAGGCTAGATTTCGATATGGCAGTATCAAATCACTCAAACATGAAACAATATTCAAAATATATAAAGAAATAATTTCAATCTTACCAGATTATGAATAAATAACACAGAATTGCTAGCAAAACTCAGCTGAGCTGCTGGCTATAGTATGGCGTCCCTAAACTTCTTTCACTTTCTTTCATATGGAAATCACCACACTTTAAAATCTGTGTCTATCACTGAACAACTATTGAAGACTGGCCCCACTTGCGCTCTGAGCGCTAATAATATGATTGTCTGTGGCCAATCACTGCCTAGGTTTATTTTAAATTCAAATTTCCTACCCTAAAGTCATTTCAGTCATGCTTCAGTCAAGTATGGATGGTTATCTGTTAGTCTGTCCGTCTCTACTTGTGTTTCTACAAAAATGTACTTGATTTTTGAACCAACCTTTCTCTCCCCTCCAAATTTTTGTCGTTAAAAGTTATATTTAGACACAGCTACCACCAATGTCCCTCTCTTCCATACTACGTAGATTTGAACACCTGCGTCTCAAGGTCGTGATTTTTGTGTGCAAATAGCGACACTTTTTATTCCATACAGTCTGTCGCTGATGTAAACTACACTGTCTTTTGTCATTATCTTCAATATTATCTATCCGTTTGTAAAATTAAGAACATATTAGTTCACTGCTCAGAATGGGCCATCCGGCCAGCTAATTTTTATATTCCTAACATTAATATTAAGAAAAAATTACTTTTTAATTTTTGTAATATTCTAAACATCTGCGTTCTGCCGCTGAATTCAAATCAAAGGCTTGGTATCGCGCAAAAGCGTCCAATAAATGACTGTGGCGTAACATATCTATGGTCCCTTCTGTCGAGTTGCTTACTTTTTATGTCAACTTGGGAAACGTGACTTTTCTCCGTTCCCCCCCCCCCCCCAATTGCGTCTCCTTAGCCTTTCTAGTCTCACGCAATCTTTCCAGTCATATTTTTTTCCTTTTTGATCCGCCGTTCCCCTCCTGTCTAGCAAGTCAATTTTTATGGAGGATGATGACCCGCGGTCTAGGCGATCATGTACTATTCGCAGCCTACGCATTATGTTTTTATCCTTACATGTTATCTTTGGAGGTATTTTACCGTTGTATCTCTGTTAATTTCACTACACACACGAGAGAAGCACACTGTAAACATCACATAAAAGTATAATTGGTACTGTTTTTTAAACACAAGTTTTAGTGCTAACAATTTTGTCTTATTTTCCCTAGATCCTGGAATTGATTGAAAATGGTGACAGTGTGGCGGGATAGTCTCCCCTGCTATGTTGTAGTAGTCCAACAATGGCCAAACTCCGAGTAAAAGGATGAGTTTTTCAAAGGTATCAACCTGCGCTGAAGATTACTCTTGGCAGATATATAAATAGAAGAATGGTGCTTCTATTCCAGGGATTTTCACTGCAATTTCTAGAATTGCAAGGACATCATCTGATTCATCTAAGCTGCTCTAACCTTAGTATTCTCCGCCCGTTTATGTGAGAAAATATGTTTTGACTCGCGTTTTATGAGCCCCCAGCTGAAGGTGATTCAGCAAAATATTAATTTAATAGCTCTGTATCTAAATGTATATATTTTTAATGCGTCATACGGGTGCAGACATAAAATTCACTCAATAGTGATTATCTCAACACTAAATTTAGATTTAAATATAAAACAGATTTAATAGTGAGTTATTGGCTTAACAAGTTTAAAATGAATAAAAGTTGATTTTAACGAAACACAACTGTCACGGACCTAATGTAACATATGTCCCAGGTTATTTATACGTGGCTTTGTGTCCTCAAATTGGTGTATGATAATTATTGGGTGATCACTACCAACACAGCCTCACTAGCGACACTCGTTCATAAACTCAACAGAAATCTGTTGTACAGTACTATGTACATATATATTTCACCAATACAGAATCCTGGACATCGGTAACATCAGGTATGGCTAACATATGAAAAACAAGCCGGTGGCACCTAACAATAGCTTCAGACAAAGATTTCGTTAGTTCGTTCGTTCACTATCCAACATGCTCTCTACGAGCTCACGTGAATCTCACCAACGTATGACAGCCCCGAACAACACTACAAGTATATAACTTTTGAAATAACACATGACCATAAACAACTCGCATGTCACAATGCTAGTGGCCGTCATGTGAATGACAAAAAGTTAACTTTATCATCGTAGGATGATATGGTGGTTTGTAAAAAGTGGAGACGAAACCCAACCTTTAACATGGGAGTGATGTGGATAAGTCCTCGGGTTTGAGTCCAAAAGGAATAAATATACATCGTGCTTTATTTGACGAACCAAAAATACGAATAACATCAAAGGTATTTTTATTTGACGAAAAATACGAATACATCAAAGGTAATCAGTTCGTAATAATAATACCTTACAATTGCCGTCCAATTAAAAAAACATCTTTGACCGTCAGTTTTTCTGTTACTTAGTTGACATCAGAACATCATGGCTGTGTACACACGCTGCCGTTATCCAGTCAGCCGGTAATGAGACTCATGTGTTTTTGACACAATATATAGATCATAACTGATCAACGATCCTTCCGTAAATTGGTTATACATTAACCTTATAATTCCATCACTTCATTAATATAATCTGGACTGACCCTATGTCCTTATCTCACTATCAAATATATATATGGCAATTAGCAAGCCTAACACTGGAAGGATATTATACACGTCTTCATGGCTTGACGGTCAGAATAAAAAGGGTCAAGTACACTAGTCACCAAGCGTGACCATATCAACGCCACCGCGTCACAATCGACCCATGCAATTTGCGTTCACCAAAATCCGTGAAGCATGAAAAAGCCACTCTACATAAAAACCTCTCAACACCAAATTGCGCACTGCCAACTATAGCAGACGACATCATGTCGTAACAATTCCCTACCCGACCGGGGGGGGGGATCTAAGCAATAGATTTTTTAAATAAATTATCTTAATCAATCATATCAACATTTTTAACAAACACTCGACATACGGCCTACGATGCTCTGACTAGAACAGTGTCGTGGTCATGTCGATATTATCTCAGTCATGTAATACATGAATAATATATTAACTAAAGGAAATGTCAACTGTCGTTAACTCATTCTTTAATTAAATAAAAGTGTCTGGACTAAATAATAATGTGTTGTGTAATAACGATTATCCTAAATAATTAAAAATAAACTAATTAATCATTGTTATCATCCGTTTTGATTTTGTTTTCTTGCTTTCTTACAGCATCTACAAATAACTAATTTTTGTTATTTGTTGGCAGAACCAGTTTTGTAATTTACAAGGATATTCTAGATTAAAATTTAATTAAATAAACTAATTATCGTGTCATGGTAAAGAAAGAAGCGAAATGTAAAGACAAGTAAGAATAGAAAAGGATAAAGTATAAAGTTAATTAGTGAGGTGTGCATAAAATTAAAAAAAAATTTAAATATATGTGTAGATTAACTACTAGCTAATTAACTTAATTAACTAACAAAACAATACTAATACATAACATTTTATGTAAACGTTTTGCTAAATTCATATAGTAATTTTCACATTCATAATTACCTTAATTTAGATTATTCAATGGGGTGAGATTATTTTGTTTTCTATTTTCTATCTTTTATGTATTTCATCTTTTTCTCACATTTTATTTTTATTTTATTAATTAAATCAATAAATATTAAATTTAATAATGCTGGATATGAAGATCCAAACGTCGTTATGTCTTTACAGTGAATTAGTCATTTTGACCTGTTGCAAAACGATTGTGTCCAACATTGATTCAAAGAGAAAGTTAATAATGGACACAAACCAAAGTCCAAACTTTCGCTAATATACCGAAACGTAACTCGCGAAGTACAGTTCGCTCCCAGTCCGTAATTGCTGGCATCTGGACGGAGAGATACATTTGCGAAAAACTGAGTAGCAAATGTTGACCTCAAATTTAGGAGGTATTTAATAAAATAAAATTCCTAGAAATTTAGTGAGCGCTTATTAATCCATGTCACTTTCAGAAGCATGTCCTTTTTTTTCAAGACAATTAAACGATATACAAACTTATGCTGCAATGGCTGAGCATAGTTAGAATAATCAACCACGTTACTGTCTTTTGTAGGCACTGTAAACTACATAAGAATGAAAACGTGTGTACAAATAGAGATGTTACATGAAAAAAAATCACTAAATCAATCTATATTAAAATAGATAACTTATGAAAAGAAAAGACTGATGACTGACTATGCTGAGTCATCAAAGACCTGAGATAAACAGTGTTATTGCAACATGTTATCTGCGTGACGCAGAATCAGGTACTAATTGCAATCTCAAAGAATGGTGGTGAAAATAAACACCATTGTCAAGCTCGATAACCATTCGAGCATCTCTATTGTTACGAAATGTAACCAGAGCTTCACCATACCTGTTATTGGTAGGTGGCAACAGACGCACGAACCTAACGTCTGCCGTGTATTGAAAAAAATTACCAAGTGTCTGCCAAGTAGTGTCGTGTGGCAGATTACGCACTAGAATGGTGCGAGAATATGCACCTTGTCCAATATAGTTAGTCTCATTGTCACGAAAATGTGAACAATGACGATACGTATTTCTAGTTATATCAGAAGAATTGACTTTTCCCTTTCCCATATACGTAGTATTCTTGTTAGCTGATGTATCATCCTGATTGAACTTAGGATGACACCTGTAAGTATATGAGGCAGTAGATTTCCTGCATGTCGGAGACACTTCCTCTCTGTGCAAAGTAAAAACTTTGCTAACAGACTTATATGTCTGAACTTTATTATGTTGGTTCATCCTAACCTCAACATTATTTTTCAATACATTACTCTTTTTAGTACCATCTTTTCCCCTGTTGACAACATCAACAGATTTCTTAAGATCAGTTGTAATTAGATCCTGTCGCCAACATTTATTTTCAGAATTGGCGGTAGTATTCGGTCGAGGGAAGGTGTACTTGCCTCGAAATGATCTACTAATTTTCACTGGGTGTGTAGCTGCTTTATTATCACACTTAGCACTTGAGGCATGTCGTACAATAGGTTTATCATATCTGATGTTGGACAATATCTTCTTGTCCAATACCACATCCAGCAGACTATCAACCCTATTTCTTAATTTAGTACCTTTAGAAGTTAGTACTGCAATTTCTTGCCTCTGCTTCTTATTTATTTTATTTAGGTTTTCATTCCTATTGTTCTCCTTAAGGAGCAATGTCTCGAGGTTAGTTAACTTTTCATTAGTCACCTGTTCATGTTGACCTATAATTCGTCTGAATTCCTGATTCTCGAGTTCAATTTTGTTCATCCTATTCTCCAATTGAATGAAAGAAGTCTTCATATCCTGAATTACCACCTCTTGTGTATCAACCTTTAATCTCAAACTCAAAACCTCAGATTTCAGCTCCTGAATCTGAGCCATGTGTGTACAATCTGCATTTAAAGCAGTATCACCCTTATTTAATTTAACAACAACATCTTTTCCTTTATCAAATAAATTGTTTTGAACATCTACATGTTCCTCCGAGAGTTTTTTTAAAGCATTAAGATGCATTTCATTCTACAAATCTCGTATCTTCTTCTGTATGTCTTTTAAATCCTGTCTCTTTTTTTCTTCTCATCTAATGTCATCATACTTTGTTCCCTTATTTCTTCTAATTCCTCAAGACGCTTTACCTCAGCTACAACTTCTTCCTCCGTATATGCTTTTCCTATTACTCTCCATTCTTCTGTAATAAACAGTCTCATAGCAAATAATCTCACCATTTCACCCTCCATACCATAATCAATACGTCCCAAATTCATGTAATACTCTAAGGTATACATGGTAACTATATATATGACTCCCCGAGTCAATCAAATAATGATCAAATTATTTAAGTGCTTCTCAAATTGCTTCCCCAAGCTTCACAAAATACTCTAAAGTCAACTATATGTCTGTGCAACAAAGGATAAATACTCAATATACCCTAGTATAATGTTCTCTTACTATTAGTTGTAAGTTCAACAACTATTTTTACTCAATATTTTATATCATTATCACCTACTCATAATAAAACACCAACACAAACCCCAATTAGTTATGACACTAAATATATATTATATATATATATATAATGTAATTAAGAAGGTGGGAATAATAAATATGTACACTATGATGTTATCATCATCCACTCCCTGCTACCTATGGAGACTGGGGAAACCTCTGCCAATGGTTCCTTGAGAGGAAACCCGAACGAAGCAGTCACAAGCTCTTGCAGTGGTTGCTTATGTGGCAGTTGTATTATATGATGAGACTGCTCGTCTCATGTGCAACTGTACACCCACAAGCAATTTAAACATGCCAAAAGCAAATATAAAATATACATGTTACAACTTACCCCAATAGATTGCGTTAAGAATTATATCCCGACTTGATGCACAGAAAACTACCTTACTATGCCGGCAACTGTGTAAGATGCCATTGTCCTTCAGGTGAGATATGGGTCTAACTGGGTTCACTTGAAATGGGATCCTAGGACTTGGTGCACTAAGTTAAAACTCTGGAGTTGCTCCTTTCTAATGTTAGAATCCACTTCCAGTCATATGGCCTATCCTATACTGGGATTCTAAATATTACTCGTTCCTGACTGTCTATGATTTCTCCTTGACGAAGAAGGAATACGGTGTAGAAGTCTTAAATTGCTTAAGGTTTTTACGCGGAATTTCGCCCCCCCCCCCCCCCCACACACACACACACGCACCCACAGGGCCCCGTGATATTCTATTGGGGGGGGGGGAGTGTAAGAGATACAATAATAATAATGTACAAATGTTGCCCCGCGAGGCTCTTATTGGGTGACACCCTATTAGGTTTAGTTTCATTTCTAATCTTAACCAACCCCCACTGTAAGAAGTCTGATTTTGGTAGGGGTTTCCTCCACACTCCTGATTTGATCGTCAGTGCCTGACAATATAAGGTATTGCCCCTTACATGTCATGTTTACCAAAATCACATAGTCATTAGGCCGTGGTCATGTCAATACAAGAAATACGTCACAAAAGCAATAAATTACATTGGAAGACTATCTAGATCATTAAAACTGTTTTCCGAATTCCGTCTTAATTAATTCCCTTTGGTCCCTGGTTATGTCAAAGTGGTTTCCCTTTATAAAGTTTAAGAAATTACATAGAGTGAAAATGTGAATGAAGAAAGAGAGGAAGGAAAAGAAGAACTCTAGCACACCCAGCATTTAAAAGCTAAGCACTAAAAAGAGAACTGTAAGATCTGTCAAAATATAAAAATATATATACGTAAATCTTAAAGATTACCACTTACTGGGAAATTTCCAGAGTGGTACCTGTCCATTTTGCTACTTTACGGAAAATACTTTCCTCAACTACGTTAATACCTGTCTTGAGAATACTCAGTCCTGCTGCTGTCTAGAGCTATGAACGTCTCAGTAAACGTGTTCTTAGTGTTGGCAAAGGTATCGTAGTTTTTGTTGATCAGAATCGACGTCATAGCATTCCGGGCAAACCCATTGGTGCTCAGCATCCCTCAGCAAATGTCGAAGGGTATGAATGCTAATTGTTTCTGTTGGGCGTTGGTTGCATACACGCCGAATGCATCTTCTCATTCGTCCATCCCTGTGGTCTTAAGTTTAGTGCCAAATTTCAGCAATCTTAGCCTTGATGGTTCATCGATGCAATGTCATTCTCTAACGGGCAATCATTAATTGCTCTCGGTATCTCTCCCTTATCCATTTTCAGTGCACCTTCCGTGGGTGCTCTTGAAGCTAGTCTATCAGCTCTTTCATTACTGCGTACTCCTGCATGACAAGGACAGTAGATCCAAACCAGTTCCTAAAGACTCGAGCCTTCTATGAAGGTTTTCCATTCATGTCGGAGCCATCCACTTTGGACCTTCCGAAACATGGAATGTGAGTCTGACACAAGAACCGCCCTTGTTAATGAACTCTCAGGCAACCACCTTATTTCTACCTCATTTCTCATGTTGCAGGTTGTTGTTATGTAAGCCCCGCTTTGTTCAGGGGCTATTCTGCCCTTTACACCAGCAGAGAAGCCACACCGTGATTTCTCACCATGGATTACAGACCCATCAGTATTCACAATGGCATTGTAGCGAAAGGTTTTCCTAGTATGATAGTAGTGGTAGAGGAGAAGTAGAATCTCTCTCCAGAAAGTATGAATTTCCAGTGCCTGAGAAGTACACTGGTATCACAAGTGAGTTACAGCTGTGAATACTCTGAGCTGGACAATAGATTTAGGCTTCAGAAGTATAAGTTGCTACTTTCGCTATAGTAACCCTATGTGATAATATAATTAAATTTGAAAAGGTAACTCAAAATTTAACAGTTAAAAATTTAACAAGTCAAATGAGTACAATTTCATAATTTATTATGTACATCTATATATTCTATTCTTGTAATGAGAAATGGGTGTTGGTAGATAGTAAAATGTATGATTATTTACAGTTACAAATCCAAATAAACAAGCGAAAAAGTCTTGGATTTATCTTCCACTGAACTTATAAAACAAGTTTGTCACATTATCTATTGCCATCTAGTTGTCATCATTAAACAGTCGTTTTAGAAACTGCTCACAGGATTTGTTGGATGGATACACATAAAACTCATCTTATGTTATTAGCCACGTCTGCTCGAGGTTCCTGAGACACACTTGAATACACAGACTGTCCTTCAGCCCGCCCTATAACTACGGGGGACTAAGGTGTTAAAGATTGGTTGACCTCTAGGCTTCAGTTAGCTGGATCAACGGTCTTCAAGTCTTTAGTTTCTCGATCAGGAATGATCATAAACATTGATCATAAAACCTGGAACAAAAGGTAATAGGTGGCCATGGTGTTCCAATAATCTCACCACCCACTGCTGTTCATGATGCGACCATGTCTTCAGTGTTTGTATATAAATAAATGAATCATGGTAGTATGTTACAGAGATAGCATGATAAGATAATGTATACTGTGCAGAATTAACAAAATACATGAATAAATCACATGTTATGATACATGGGTACGATATAACCTTTGCCTTCCACTTATGGATGTCAAGTCACTTATGTACTTGCTGGTATGTCGTAAGCTTCCAGGCAAGAACTAGCCATGATATATTTGGCTAACCAATTAATGGTTATGCTTCCTGACAATGCCGGTGAAGGTTATCTCTTGTTAGCGTCATTCCCTTTTTTATTATATCTGATACAATCAATCAGAAATAAATCTGAAATAAAATGATATTAGTAATACATATATCTTTAATAAACTTACATACCCTCTTAGGATTTATAAGCTCACGGTGAGACTGTTTTGGTTGAAGTTAATCTGCCCCGCATGCAGCGTGAAAAAATAACTTTTCTTGCAGATACTGTCTTCCAGTTTCTCACTCTGGCTTCTGGATTTGGTGTGTGTGATTTCCAATGCGCCGCTCTGTCCTTATATTTCAGTCTCTCGCCCGTACGAGAAAGCACCTCTAAAAATCCCAAAAGATTTTCGTTTAATCTCTCGGTTAGAGGCGATTTGAGGCGATCTGTGCTTTTCCTGTACTTGTTTTTTCTTCTGTTCACTACACACTTATATCCTTCCTTCCTTCCTAGGTATCATTTCCTTTTCCCCATATGAGGCTTCCATTCTATCCAATTTATATTTAAATCCGTTTAGGTATGCAGTTATAATAAATTTTTAAAGATTATTAGCTAACTTTTAGCAGATGTGATGAAGGTGAAAAATATTAATTATCTTTAAAACTATTTATATTTGAATAATATCCTTTTGGATATAATTCCTAGTCTATCTCCTTTGTTGAATTATTTTTATTTAATTGTATTCCAACCAGGCGTTCTCTTGTAGTTAATAATTTAATGTCCAGTAAATGCAAACTTTTAAAGTCCGCCATACATTCCTATATAGCTATTTCCTCATTCTTCCGTAATATTGTCTAGCTTAACCGTAATTCACATTTCCCGTCTTCAAACTTCAAAGAAAGACCGCCGCTTTGTAGACACTGCTAAAAACATCAAAGGCTGGTGATCACTTTCCACAATGAAGTGTTTCCCGTAAAGAAAAGGGGCGAATTTGTTGACCGACCAGACCAAAGCGAGGCATTCACGTTCAACGGTAGAATAATTTCTTTCAGTTCATTTAACTTTCTACTGGCAAAAGCTACTGGTAGAAGCATATGTGGCGGTGTATCTGCCCGCTGTAGTAATGTTGCTCCGATGCCTACATTGCTAGCATCCGTTCTTAGTACGAATTCTTGTGTGAGATCGGGAAGGGCAAGGATAGGTTTATGTGTCAGCTTATTTTTCAACTCTGTATAAGCCTGTTCACACTCCACGGTCCATTGTACTTTATCCGGCTGGCCTTTTTTGGTTAAGTCGGTTAATGGCGCGCATAATAAGTTGAAATGGGGTATATATTTCTGATAAAACCCGCAGAGTGACACAAAGGATCTTACATCCTTCTTAGTTTGTGGTCTTGGTGCTTTTCTCATTTTCTCTACATTCTTTAGGTCAGGAGACATTTGCCCTGTAGAGATAGTGTGACCTAAAAATTCCAATGTCTCACATCCAATATGACACTTAGTTGGGCGTGCTGTCAATCCCGTTTCTCTCAATCTACCTAACAACATGGAGAGTGCTACTATGTGTTCCTCGAATGTAGTGGTAGCAATCAGAATATCATCCATGAAGTTGGTTATATGAGGATTTTGTAATGGTTCCAACAATTTCCTCATCATTCTGAAGAAGATACTTGGAGCATTCTTTAAACCAAAAGGGAGTACATTGAACTCGTAATGTCCATCCGGTGTACTAAAGGCTAACAGTTTCCTAACTTCTGGTTTCACTGGTATTTGGTAGTATCCCTTGCTTAGATCTACTTTTGAAAAATACCGAGCCTTACTCAATGTAGCAAACAACTGATTGGTGTCAGGTAATGGGTCTACCTGAGATTCAGTGATAGCATTTAGTTTCCTATAATCAATGCATAACTAACACCTCTGAACCTTTTTCCTCTGCTCAAGAGTTAAATGTTCACTCACATTAACCTGAGCATAGCTTTCCGTAGTTGTTAGGAGGTATTCCATGGAGGAAGTTGGTTCATCCTGCATTTCTGTTGCAATGGCCAGGGTCATGATATGTGCAACTTCTGATGCTTCCCTGTCATAATACTTTTTAAGAAGGTTGACATGATACACCTTCTCCTTTCCTTTCTTGTCAATCTTATAGTTGGTCCGGGAAAGTTTTTCCAATATGACGTAGGGACCCTGCCATCCAATTTGCAATTTATTATTGCTGCTGGGCAACAGTAACAGAACCTTTTCTCCCACCTCAAGTTCCCTATCTTTTGCTGTTTTATTGTAGTAAGCAGCCTGCTTCCTCCTGGCCTGTCTCAAGTTATCATTGGCCAGTTTCCAACTTGTTTTCAATCGAGCTGTCAACTCGTTGACGTATTGGTAGGAAGAAGTCACGGTTTCTTCTGCTTTTTCATCAGTCCATGTCCGCAACAATGCTTCCAGTGGACCTTTGATTGGTCGTCCAAACAACAATGTAGCTGGAGCCAATCCTGTGGAGTTATGTAGGACTTCCCTATAGGCAAATAGTGCTGAGGGTAAGTATATGTTCCAAGTTTCAGGTTTCTCACTAGCCAACTTTCTAAGGATTGAAATGAGCGTGCCATTGAACCGCTCTACTTGACCATTCCCTTGGGCGTGGTACGGGCTACAATGATAATGTCTAGCTTGAAATAACCTGAATACTTCTTGTGTTAGCTTTCCCATAAACTGAGAACCATTGTCAGTCAATATTTGATGTGGGAAAGCTAATCGGGTGAATATTGTTAACAGTGCCTCTGCCACATGTTTCGAATCTATCGATGACATTGCTACTGCCTCTCCCCACATAGAGCAAGTATCGACCAAGGTTAAGATATATGCATTTCTCTTCTTGATCCTACTGAGGGGTCCAACAATATCCACGGCAACACGTCCGAAGGGCGTTCCCATAATGGGCATTTCTCCCAGTGTTGCTGGTGCAGTCCTATGTTTAGGAGCTACTCTTTGGCATTCTGAACAGGATCTCACATACCTCTTTATGTCCTCTGTGATCCCTGGCCAAAGGTAGTGACAGGCTATCCGTTGTCCGGTGGCCCCTATTCCCATATGTCCACTGAAGGGTATAGCATGTCCTAGCTTCATAACCTGCTCCCTGTATGATTTTGGCACTACAAGCTGTCCATGTCCTTTAGGTCCTGTTCCAGCTTTTCTATATAGTAGGCCATTTTTCATATATAAGTCTCCTTTCTCTGGAGGGTTATGGCTTTTAGGTAATTTGCCAAAGCAAGGCTTCAATGTACTGTCAGCAGTTTGAGCCTTTCTCATCTCTTCTGGATGAGTATTTATGATAGTGTCCTCCTCTTTCTTGGAACTTGCCCTGGTCTGGACTGTTGCCATCACTATGGGTCTTATAGGTTCTCCTAGAAAGACATATCTACATCCAAGTATTAATGGGTAGATAGGGTTGTCCATCACTGCTGCTTTGATCTCTCCTTCCACATAGCGAGATCTTATGTTGATACGGGCTATGGGCAGTGTCATTGTTCCTGCTTCCTTGACTGGTCCTCTGATTTCCACTGTTTCTTTGGTTATCTGTTCAGGACTCACCAGAGAAGAGCACACTACTGAGTCAAAATCCAAGCCTGTATCATATAAGCACAGTACTTGGGTGCCATTCAAGGTCACTTCCTCACAGACAGTGGGATGATGGAGGTCCTTCTGACTATCTGCCAGGTCCTTCGTTCCCTTGTTCTCTGTTGTAAGGCATGCAGCGTGATGAGGAGGATTTTTCCGTCTGCATTCCGCAGTATTGTGGTTACTCATTTGGCAAGATTTACACCACTTTCCTTCCTTTCTTGAAGGTTTCTCATCTGATCCTAGACGGTTTTTGTCTTTATAATCAGTTCTGTGTTTGTTCTTGTTGGAATTGTCCTTATGTTCATAGTTGGTAAAGTTTTGTGAAGGTTTGAAGTTCTCACCCTGCTTCTTCTTATTTCCTGATACTTCTGACTGAGCTGCTTGATATCTCTCAGCCATGGTTAAAATATCTTCCAATCTCTCTGCTCCTTGCTCCATAAGAAATTTTCTCATTTCTTGAGGCATGGATTCTCTCAGTTGTTCCATCATGACCATTTCTTTTATATCTTGACATTTTCCTAAGCTAATCCATTTTGTCAGATAAGTTTCCAATCTGGCAGAAAACTGATGATAGTTTTCTCCTGGAAGTAGCTTAGCAGTTCGGAATCTCTTTCTATAAGATTCAGAATTCTTTTCGTACCTGACCAGTAAAGCTTGTTTTAAGTTTTCATAATCTTTCTGGTCTTCTTTTGAGAATTTTAAATAAACATCGTATGAAACTCCCCTCAGCCCCGGAGATAGTTTAAGGCTCCATATTTCCTTTTCCAATCCATAGGTAAAGGCTAATCTCTCATATCTATCCAGGTACAACTCAATGGCGTCCTCCTTCTCAATAAATGGATCCAGGTGGAAACTCATGGCTCCATTTGCCGTGCTATGGTTAGAGCTACTCTCAGAGTGAGGTGAGCTAGCACCATGATTAATAGCTGCTCCCTGGAGTTCAAGTTCCTTTAAACTTAACTAATGAGCTCTTTGTAACCTTCTTTCTTCGGCCTCAGCTTCCAACATTTGTCTCTTTTCTTCTCTTTCCAGTCTTTTGACTTCTCTTTCTGCCTCTAATTTCTTATCCTCTGCTTCCATTCTTTTGGCTTCTCGTTCTGCCTCTAATTTCTTAGCTTCAGCCTCAACTTCCATTCTTTTAGTCTCTCTATCTAAATATGTATCCACTTCAGTTGTGATATGTCTAATTAGAGCATCTCCTGTCATACCCAAGTCTTTTCCTTCCTGTATAATCGCAGCTCTAAACTTCACCAATTCAGCCATGATGCTTACTTACCATAGGGTATATAATTTTATCTTCACTAACCAACTAACTTAATTAAAATCAATTAATTACTTTGAACAAGACAAATCCTTAAAACCCTGTGAGCGTTTCCTATTTACTTCGTACTCAATGGTACCACTATTACGAAACAAATTTCTGAGTTTTAGATTTTTTTTCAAAATAATTTATTTTTACAAACTATTTGTGGCTCAAGATAGAAGAATACATAGATAGTGGCTCAGGATACAAAATAATATCCCCCGAAAGAGCCCCCAATGTAGCGAAAGGTTTTCCTAGTATGATAGTAGTGGTAGAGGAGAAGTAGAATCTCTCTCCAGAAAGTATGAATTTCCAGTGCCCGAGAAGTACACTGGTATCACAAGTGAGTTACAGCTGTGAATACTCTGAGCTGGACAATAGATTTAGGCTTCAGAAGTATAAGTTGCTACTTTCGCTATAGTAACCCTATGTGATAATATAATTAAATTTGAAAAGGTAACTCAAAATTTAACAGTTAAAAATTTAACAAGTCAAATGAGTACAATTTCATAATTTATTATGTACATCTATATATTCTATTCTTGTAATGAGAAATGGGTGTTGGTAGATGGTAAAATGTATGATTATTTACAGTTACAAATCCAAATAAACAAGCGAAAAAGTCTTGGATTTATCTTCCACTGAACTTATAAAACAAGTTTGTCACATTATCTATTGCCATCTAGTTGTCATCATTAAACAGTCGTTTTAGAAACTGCTCACAGGATTTGTTGGATGGATACACATAAAACTCATCTTATGTTATTAGCCACGTCTGCTCGAGGTTCCTGAGACACACTTGAATACACAGACTGTCCTTCAGTCCGCCCTATAACTACGGCGGACTATGGTGTTGAAAATTGGTTGACCTCTAGGCTTCAGTTAGCTGGATCAACGGTCTTCAAGTCATTAGTTTCTCGATCAGGAATGATCATAAACATTGATCATAAAACCTGGAACAAAAGGTAATAGGTGGCCATGGTGTTCCAACAATCTCACCACCCACTGCTGTTCATGATGCGAATATGTCTTCAGTGTTTGTATATAAATAAATGAATCATGGTAGTATGTTACAGAGATAGCATGATAAGATAATGTATACTGTGCAGAATTAACAAAATACATGAATAAATCACATGTTATGATACATGGGTACGATATAACCTTTGCCTTCCACTTATGGATGTCAAGTCACTTATGTACTTGCTGGTATGTCGTAAGCTTCCAGGCAAGAACTAGCCATGATATATTTGGCTAACCAATTAATGGTTATGCTTCCTGACAATGCCGGTGAAGGTTATCTCTGGTTAGCGTCATTCCCTTTTTTATTATATCTGATACAATCAATCAGAAATAAATCTGAAATAAAATGATATTAGTAATACATATATCTTTAATAAACTTACATACCCTCTTAGGATTTATAAGCTCACGGTGAGACTGTTTTGGTTGAAGTTAATCTGCCCCGCATGCAGCGTGAAAAAATAACTTTTCTTGCAGATACTGTCTTCCAGTTTCTCACTCTGGCTTCTGGATTTGGTGTGTGTGATTTCCAATGCGCCGCTCTGTCCTTATATTTCAGTCTCTCGCCCGTACGAGAAAGCACCTCTAAAAATCCCAAAAGATTTTCGTTTAATCTCTCGGTTTGAGGCGATTTGAGGCGATCTGTGCTTTTCCTGTACTTGTTTTTTTTTTCTTCTGTTCACTACACACTTATATCCTTCCTTCATTCCTAGGTATCATTTCCTTTTCCCCATATGAGGCTTCCAAATTTATATTTAAATCCGTTTAGGTATGCAGTTATAATAAATTTTTAAAGATTATTAGCTAACTTTTAGCAGATGTGATGAAGGTGAAAAATATTAATTATCTTTAAAACTATTTATATTTGAATAATATCCTTTTGGATATAATTCCTAGTCTATCTCCTTTGTTGAATTATTTTTATTTAATTGTATTCCAACCAGGCGTTCTCTTGTAGTTAATAATTTAATGTCCAGTAAATGCAAACTTTTAAAGTCCGCCATACATTCCTATATAGCTATTTCCTCATTCTTCCGTAATATTGTCTAGCTTAACCGTAATTCACATTTCCCGTCTTCAAACTTCAAAGAAAGCCCGCCGCACTGTCCTTGCGCTGGTGTGTGTGTGTGCGCTCTGTGGGCGTGTGTCGCGCTACAACCAAGCAAGTGTTATCAAATCTCGCTACAGGCATCATCATCCCCAGCATGACCATTTATCAGTCGATCAATTTCCAGCTGTGCCCTCGCATTGGCCCAAGTTCTGCACTCTCTATCAAGGCTGATGATAACTTTTTGGTAATTAGTCCAAGTCTAATCTGATTTACTCCATTCTGCCCCTTTGAATATATTTTCAACTGTGGTCACCTGCATAATCGTTGCCTCTGCTTGTGCCATCCATCCAGGTATCGTAGATATCTTGCAATAACTCTTCTTCACAGAGACGGAGATTACCATGTGTCTTACCTTCACCACGGATGCCTAACACGTACATAAATGTTCAAGGTTCCTATGCCACAGCGTCCACCTTTGAAGCACACTCCATCCTGGCGAGCTGAATTGTTGAGCCGTTGGTAAAGGGATCGATGGTTTAGTTATTTTACAGTGTGTACTAATGTAACAGACTGAA